>CM058239.1:43288841-43583128 GCA_030180135.1 Orychophragmus violaceus
AAGGGTGAGAGACTGTGCCTAATGTTCTTTGTCATTCTTGTTATTTTCAAACTACTTCGTAGTTATTGTACCATCCCTCTCATGAATATTTATTATCTTCTTTCCATGAACTATTAATATAACACTATAGACCATGTTGAACTAGATTTGGTTATATCCGATTTTCAGTTATTGGTTGAGCCTCTTTTTTTTTTCACATATTAAATATTTTGTCTTCGTCGTTCGTAGAATTTCTCCTAGATCTCGGGTTAAGTTACCGTATAATTTATCATTTGTACTTTAGATACCATATTATCCATAAAAACTGTTTGTTTGCATTATCGGATGGTAGTCGCCAAAATAGATAACTCATATTTGTAAATATTGACGTCATTGAGAATATATTTGAGCTATATGAAACTTGTGACAAAACCCTATTTATTATATCGAATGACATTCAAATAATATATGATTTATGTTTTCTCTTCAGTCCTACACTGAGAACAGTGCATGTTGCTTTTTATCCCTTGTGATCTCAAATTTTAAATAACCCGTTATAATTTGCCAAATGAAATGTCTAATTTTTTATAGACATCTCAATTTTCATGAGTATGCATGCAAAATCCTGAAATTGGATCAAAATTGCGTTGTAATACTTTCTTTATCCAGAAATTCTCACTCGACATAATAATCTGATTTCACCGAGTAAATACCCGATTTCAACATATTATGTTGTTCATTACATAATTTCTGAATGCCTATGAATTTGAAGGATTATGAGTGTGTTAATGGTTTAATTCACAGATTACAACCTAGCACACATAACTCAGATCTAGGTGATTTGCAGTTGAATCATACAGATCAGGATCATTACCTCTTTTAGAGTGCAGCGGATTGATTGGTAATGTCGAGATCACTTAGAGCAGATGATTACCGGCTCCTCCTTGGTATCCACACGCTTACAAGCTATGGATCAGGCTGCTAGACCAAGCTGGAATGAATCAGAGAGAGAGGAATGCGGCTCAAGGAAATCGCAGAGGGTTATGTCTATTAGCCCTAGGCGCCATTCCTCATCCTTATATGGGCCCAAGTTATTAAACTAATGGCCTATTAGGATTTTGGGCCCAAGACACAAATCAGACAAAAGCCTGTATTTTGTCTGGCCCAATTCTCTGTACAAATACAGTAAATGCCTTTGCATCTTACCGTATTAATTCCATTTAACTTTCCTGTTAGCTATGGTGTGTGACCCTTAGGGATCATACAATACTGGTAATAAGTCCTAAACTTATAGATCATGAGCGGGCTCTAGCAAGTCATCATGATCACCCAGTATTTATGACTTATGTCTGATCTCGACACTTATCATACTTTCTAGAGATAGTACGGTAGATTTCAGGACATTCCCAACAATCTCCCACTTGTACTGGAATCCTACATTCCCTAGTCCTTTCGTCTCAATATCTCGATCTGGCATAAGGCAAGATGCGTGTCATCCTTATATAGCCAGACCATTTTAATCGGACCAGATTTGATACTGACAATTCAAACGACTTGGGCAAGTCCGTTTGGGAGTGGCCACTCTCTTACCAGCTATCAAGTCTCCGATTGGCCTAGAGATATTACCTCCGTTAAACGGCAGGGACAAATCCCATCTTGTTCCATCACTATGAACTACACACTTCATAATACACCCAACCAAGGTCCTTATAGCTCCCAGTTACGAAACAGCGTTAGACAATGATCAAAGTGCATCAATCCATGTGCAGCCACATGCATGCGAACTCAGGTCTAAGGACTATACTCTATAGTCGTATATGAGAACCTCTTATGACACAGATATTAATATCTTGTAGAGTTCTCATCAGCGGGCCATGTCCGGTCATATGCTCCCCTACATATACCTATGTGTCGACTTTGATGCCGCGCATCTATGACCCCTCGAAACTTGGTCATAAGTCTCAACACAATCTAGTCTCAAGTGGTTGTTGGTGTTCCAATTTCAACAACCTTCGACTATGGACACTTTGATTTATGTCATTTCGTTAAATATGGGGTTTCAGGATCAAGTCTACTCATGTACTTCGATGGCCCATATATAATGACATGAATCATTTTGGAACGATTATTTTATATCACAGTTAAAAATAATCCAGAAATAAATTTCATTAACATTTAAAAATGTTTACATGAACCAATCAAAATAACTAAAATAAAGCCCTCACAACTCCCACTCAAAAAGAGATTACATTTGATTATCTCTAATTCCTACAACAGCAGTATGCAACTCGTGCTTAGGTCTCAGGAGTGGCTTTGTCAACGGGTCAGCCACGTTCTCATCAGTGGGAACTCTGCTGACCATCACTTCACCTCTATTCACTATATCACGAATCAGGTGATACCTTCTCATAATATGTTTGGATTTCTGATGATGTCTCGGTTCCTTGGCTTGAGCAATTGCACCACTGTTGTCACAATACAGTGCTAGAGGCTCAGTGGCATTTGGGAATACACCGAGTTCAATCAAGAAGTTCCTTATCCAAACTCCTTCCTTCGCAGCTTCTGAAGCAGCGATGTATTCAGCTTCAGTTGTGGAATCTGCCACGGTGCTCTGCTTGGAGCTCTTCCAACTTACTGCACCGCCATTCAGACAGAAGATGTAACCAGACTGTGACCGGAAATCATCTTTATCTGTCTGAAAACTTGCATCCGTGAATCCACTGATTTCAAGCACTTCACTTCCTCCGTAAACCAAGAACTTATCCTTAGTATTCCTCAAATACTTCAGGATATTCTTTACGGCAATCCAGTGATTCTCACCTGGATTAGACTGGTACCTACTCGTCATGCTTAGTGCATAAGCAACATCAGGACGAGTACAGATCATGGCATACATGATAGATCCTATAGCGGAAGCATAAGGAATCCTACTCATGCGCTTAAGCTCATCAGGTGTTTTAGGACACTGATCCTTGCTTAAGGTAGCACCATGTATCATTGGTGTGAAGCCCTTCTTGGATTTATCCATTCCGAATCGATGCAGGATTTTGTCTATATAAGCATCTTGACAAAGTCCAATCAGCTTTTTAGATCTGTCTCTAAAGATTCGGATTCCAAGAAAATACGCGGCTTCACCCATGTCCTTCATGGAAAAACAACTTCCCAGCCAGTCTTTAACAGACTTCAGCATTGGAATATCATTTCCAAGAAGCAATATGTCATCGACATATAGGATAAGAAACGCCACTTTGCTCCCACTAGTTTTCTTATACACACATTGTTCCTCTTGGTTTCTGATGAAGTCAAAGTTCTTTATTGCTTCATCAAAACGAAGATTCCAACTCCTCGATGCTTGCTTCAATCCATAAATGGATTTGTGAAGTTTACATACTTTCCCAGCATTCTTAGGATCAATGTAACCGTCAGGTTGTGTCATATACACATCCTCCTCCAAGATTCCATTCAGGAAGGCGGTTTTCACATCCATCTGCCAAATCTCATAATCATAATAAGCGGCAGTTGCTAGGAGAATCCGAATTGATTTCATCATGGCCACTGGTGAATAGGTTTCATCATAGTCTATACCATGAATTTGCTTGAAACCTTTTGCCACCAACCTGGCCTTGTAAATCTGGACATTTCCATCCATGTCAATCTTCTTCTTGAAGATCCATTTACACTCGATGGCTTTTGCACCAGCGGGTAAATCAACCAGTGAAAACACTCGGTTGACAGACATGGAGTCCATCTCGGATTCAGTGGCTTCACGCCACTTTAAGGAGTCAGAGCCCATCATGGCTTCTGTAAAGTTCGAGGGTTCATCACCGTCAATGATCAAAAGATCATGGCAATTAGTCACGAGGAATCCCTGATATCTATCAGGTTCGTGACGGATCCTTCCGGATCTTCGAACTTCAGGTACTGCAGGTTCAGGTTCTATTACAACTTCATGTAATTCATCCTGCTGTTCTTCCTCATTAGGTTGAACAGGTTCCTGTCCTTCTTGAATTTCATCAAGTTGTACCTTACTCCCATTATCTTTCTTAGAGAGAAATTCCCTCTCAAGAAAAGTGCAATCCCGAGCAACAAAGATCTTGTTCTCGGATCGCAGATAGAAGTAATAAGCCTTGGTATCCCTAGGATAACCAATGAAGTAGCATTTGTCAGATTTTGGTGTAAGCTTGTCTGAGATTAATCTTTTGACATAGGCTTCACAACCCCAAATTCTGAGAAAAGACATTGCTGGAGCTTTTCCAGTCCATAACTCATATGGTGTCTTTGCTACTGCTTTTGATGGCACTCTGTTCAGTGTGAACGTTGCGGTCAGCAAAGCATATCCCCAAAGGGATATAGGAAGGTCTGTGTGACTCATCATGGATCGGACCATATCTAACAATGTCCGATTCCTTCTCTCAGACACACCATTCCACTGAGGTGTTCCAGGAGGTGTGAGTTGGGAGATGATCCCACACTCACTCAGATGATCCCGGAATTCCTGGCTCAAGTATTCTCCTCCTCGGTCCGACCGAAGAGCCTTAATACTTTTACCAAGCTGGTTCTGTACTTCATTCTGGAATTCTTTGAACTTTTCAAAGGTTTCCGACTTATGTTTCATCAAGTAGACATATCCATATCTACTGAAATCATCAGTGAATGTAATGAAGTACTGATAGTTTCCTCTAGCATTTGTGGACATTGGGCCACACACGTCAGTATGTATCAGGCCCAATAGTTCACTGGCCCTTTCTGTGGGTTTATTAAAAGGGGCCCGTGTCATTTTGCCCATTAGGCAAGATTCGCATTGCTCACAAGACTCAAAGTCAAATGAGCCCAAGAGTCCATTTGAATGGAGCCTCTTGACGCGTTTCTCACTAATGTGCCCCAAACGACAATGCCAGAGAAACGTTTCATTTTCTTCGTTAGATTTGAACCGTTTTGTATTAATGTTATATACTGGAGCAGATTGATCCAGCATGTACAGCCCATTAATAAGAGGGGCACAGCCATAGAACATATTATTGAGATTAAAGGAACACAATTTATTCTTAATAGAAAAATCAAATCCTTGCAAATCCAATAATGAAACTGAAATGATATTTCTGCTTATAGCAGGTACAAAATAACAATTCTCAAGTTCTAAAATCAATCCAGAAGGTAAAGACAACAAGTAAGTGCCAACGGCCAGTGCTGGAACCTTCGCTCCATTGCCAACCCGCAACTCTACTTGCCCTTGCTTCAACCTTCTACTGTTGCTGAGCGCCTGCATATTAGTACAAATATGAGCCCCACATCCAGTATCTAATACCCAAGTGGTATTATCAGAAGTAGTAGTATTTACTTCAATAACAAAAATACCTGAAGCAGTAGTCTCCAAGGACTTCTTCTTCTTCTTCAGACTTTCCTGGTATTTCTTACAGTCCCTGCGATAATGCCCTGCCTCTTTGCAAAAGTGGCAGATATCAGAAGGCCCAGCTTTAGACACGGGTTTGGGCTTGGCCTTTTCGACTGCCTTGCCCTTTCCCTTGTCTGCAGCGGATTTCTTAAAACCCTTGCCCTTCTGCACCATGAGTACAGACGGCTCCTTGGCCTTCTTCAGATTAGGTTCTGCAGTCTTGAGCATACCATGTAGCTCAGGCAAAGTCTTTATCAACCCATGCATATTATAGTTCAGGATGAACTGGTCATATGCAGGAGTAAGAGACTGCAGAACGATATCACAAGCAAGCTCTTGGCTTATAGGACAGTCGAGTCTAGTCAAATGATCGAGATAACCCATCATTTTCAGAACATGTGGACTCACTGCTGCATCCTTAGCCATTTTACAGTCCAAGAGATTCTTTACAGTTTGGAATCTCTCTGTACGAGCCTGCTCCTGAAACAACGCTTTCAGGTTTGCCATCAGTTCCATGGGACAAGTCAGGCCTTCCCACTGCATCTGCAGTTCGGGAGCCATTGTCGCCAACATTAGGCAAACCACGTCATTAGCATCTGAAGAATGCGTATCCCAAGCATTCTTCACAGCTTGTGCGGCATTATTCGCAGGTCTAGGAGAGAGAACTCTTTCAAGGACATAAGCCTTCTTCTCCCGCCTGAGCACAAGTCTCAGGTTCCTGGACCAGTTCAGGAAGTTTGATCCGTTCAGTTTGTCCTTCTCAAGGGCAGACCGGATCGAGAAAGTGTTTTGTGTTGTTGTGCTTGACATAGCTGAAATTATGAGACAATAGAGTTTTAGTTATTTAGTTCATAAAAGAGTAATCTTAAAAACTTATAAGAAAACTCGCATTGCATTCAAAATTTCTTCGTTTAACCTCATAAGAATGCAATGATTCCGAGACCCATGTTCAGCTAAATCCAAAGTGGGCCACTGGCCGTCACCCGGAATTAGCTTTACTTGGTAAGCATACACACAGCTAGTTATAACAATACAACTCTCGGTTGTGGATTGGGCCCAAGGCCCAATTCACCAGATGTCTCAAGGCCCAGGACTCCCGATGGCCCAGTCAAGGAAACCAATCTCTTACAGCCAAATAATCACTAAAGTCTGGGACTCCCAATGAAATTAGTGACTATATACTACTTTACTTACGCAAAAACAGACACCTCACACTGTAAGCCATATCTGTAATTGAATAAGCGTTAAGTAGCTGACAAGATTGGGCAAGACATCCAAGCTTGATATTGGTTTTGAGGATTTTAGGTTTTATTTCCAAAAATAGAAGATTACTATTTTGGGAAACTTACTTATTTTAGAAACTTTCTAAATTTAGAAATATACTAAAAATAGAAATTTCTAATTTAATATTTTATTAAAGTTTTTCGGATGGGTCACAAATTATAGGCCCAATTCTTGGCCTAAGACCACAGAATTCCAATTGGCCCAATAATTTGACATAACCGAGTCGGTTCATTAATTCTGGTCCAAGACCAAATTAACTACTAAATCCAACTGGTTATTTACTAAACCAGACCAGCTCTAAATTATTTGGTCCAACCAAATCAAACTTAGACCAGCCTTCGGTTTAGGTTAAAATTCAATTTTTGAATTTAAATCCGGTTTAACCAGAAATTAAATAATACCAATTGTATTAAACAATTTCCAGCAAACCGCGATTTGGGTTAACGGCTTAAACCATACATTAATTAAATAATTAATGATTCATATATAAATCACGCTAACCAACTATAACAAATCGTGATCTTTATAAATCTTAATTCAACATTCATTATATTCACATAACAAACCAAACACGTTTTTGTCTTTAGCTAATACGATTTCCACATTGATCATGACTTTCACCTTAAGTTAACGTTCACGTAAGACAAAAAATCGATTTGAACATTAATCGATTCACATATGACATTCACATAAGACAAAGAATCCCTTTTGACATTCAAATTACGATTCTCTTATGATCCATGTACGATAACAAAGTCAACTTCAACAATCGATTTTCAACAAATCAAATAAGACAAAATCATGATCAAACAAAGCAAAGACAACATTCTCGTTTATTGCTATTCGCTTAATCAACAAACCATATGAACAAAACCGATTTTAAATATCAACCAATTACAAATCGATTTTCATATTAGGGTTTTTACAAGTTCTAATCAAATTACTTAAGCCAAATTCGATTCTAAACATTAAAAACAACCTAAATATGATCCAAACAGCAAAAACCTAACGACCTAGGCTCTGATACCACTGAAGGATTATGAGTGTGTTAATGGTTTAATTCACAGATTACAACCTAGCACACATAACTCAGATCTAGGTGATTTGCAGTTGAATCATACAGATCAGGATCATTACCTCTTTTAGAGTGCAGCGGATTGATTGGTAATGTCGAGATCACTTAGAGCAGATGATTACCGGCTCCTCCTTGGTATCCACACGCTTACAAGCTATGGATCAGGCTGCTAGACCAAGCTGGAATGAATCAGAGAGAGAGGAATGCGGCTCAAGGAAATCGCAGAGGGTTATGTCTATTAGCCCTAGGCGCCATTCCTCATCCTTATATGGGCCCAAGTTATTAAACTAATGGCCTATTAGGATTTTGGGCCCAAGACACAAATCAGACAAAAGCCTGTATTTTGTCTGGCCCAATTCTCTGTACAAATACAGTAAATGTCTTTGCATCTTACCGTATTAATTCCATTTAACTTTCCCGTTAGCTATGGTGTGTGACCCTTAGGGATCATACAATACTGGTAATAAGTCTTAAACTTATAGATCATGAGCGGGCTCTAGCAAGTCATCATGATCACCCAGTATTTATGACTTATGTCTGATCTCGACACTTATCATACTTTCTAGAGATAGTACGGTAGATTTCAGGACATTCCCAACAGAATTGCTATATAACAATTTATAACTGAAACAAATATATAGATTTATGATAGTAGATTTAATAAGAAATTCAAATCAATGATTATAACATGTATCAAAGTGTTGATGATTTAGTTATAGTGTAAAAAGGTTAATTTTTATGTTTTAAATTTACAAAAGTATAGATTGTTATTATTTCAAATGCTGATTCTAAATTTATAGAAGATTATAGACCTGGAATTCTATGATATTAACAAAACTGTATCGACAAGGTTACTCAATCAAAGTGAGATAAGAAAAAGGAATCATAATTTGACAGTTATAACCATTGTTGATTTGTTTCGGTTAATAAAAAAAATTCAAGATCGGAAATTTATCTGACAATCTAGTTTTAAAGAGAAATTCAAATCCTCACAAGTATGTGACATTATTTTAAATTTACGAGAAGATGAAAAGGGGTAATACAACTATTATATGTGCCATTATACTCCACATGGATTCACATTTAGCCTTTACAGAGAGTCAGAAAAGAACCTAGGAAATTAATAAGAAAGAAAAGAAATAAACTTTCTTTATTCTGAAAGAAAGAAAAAAGCTCAAAGATGTGCAATATGATAAAACAAAAATAAATTAGAAAAGGAAAGGAGATCTCTCAGAGAGAATGAGTGGCATTTGTGTGATTTAAGGGGAAGTCGAAGGGTAACTCTGGTATTGATGAACAACAAAAAGGCTCCTCTTCAATGATACTTAGCATGTGATGAACTGCTCCTGCAATGTCATCTACTGAACTTAGCTGGCAACTCTCTTCCACCTTCCAAAATCCAATAAAAATATGATATTAAATTACAATTATAACCTTGAAAATATGACATTATATGAAATTAGAATGAATTTTTTGTTGTTGTTAAATAATATGATTCACGTTGCAATAATTGAACCTTTTTCAAGGAATTAGTGAAAAATAAAAAGTGACTCCGCCAAGTATGGCAATAAATGTTAGCCCAAATCTAGTTAAGGGTTCATAGACATTCCTTTTATGTGCCCTGTTTTTTCTGACCGTACATTACCGTCTAAATACCCCTCAAGACTAAACTAGTATTTGAACAAACTCGGTTTATTCCGGTTTAATTTCCGGCTTAGATTTTATATGGTGATGATAAGAGTTCTAATACCCTAGTTCTGAGAGAGTAGACAGCATAAAGTGTCCATCAGACCAATGGTGTAATATATTTTATCTGGCAAAAACTGAGGATTGAATTAATTTACCTTAGTGCTGATCGAGTAAATAGCAAATGTTTCCAGTGTTGTGACACTGAGGTGAAGCACGGAGAGGGAGAGTGATTGTAGAGCAGCCACCAGCTTCGAAAGTTGAGGTGACCCAGTGATGGCCACCGAGGTCCATCGGAAGCCTCTTCTTCTTGACAAGATTCTGATGTTAGCATGAGTTTCGATTAGAGTCACTTCTACATCTTCCATAGCGGTTTTCACCGAGCTTGTTGAGCCATTTCTATTCTCCTGGCTCGGATCGTAAGAATGAAGAAAGAACTGTGATAGAGATAGCAAACATGGTTGATGAGGATTCTCCAGTTCGCAGTTTGAGTCTTGACTTGTTGAAGAAGTAACCGTCTGGTTTAGTTTAGCCGTTTGAAGTTTTTGAGCTTCAAGAGACAGTAATTGATGTTCAAGTTCTTTGATGAAATCTATGGCTCCACCAACTATTGAAGCTTGATCACCCTTTCATGATAAACAACGACAGAAAAATAATAATAATAATGAACATATAAGTAATTAATAGGGAGGGATCTAAAATCACAAAGTGAAATTTTAAACCTTTTTGAAAGAGTTGGCCATAAAAATTGAAATCCAAAATCAAAGTTTTTATACCCGTTTAATGAATTTTCCATAAATATTGAAATTCAACTTACAATCTTGAACCTTTTAAAATAATTTTCCATAATTTAAAACCCTAGTCGAAATTGCAAGAAGATATCATAAAGATTGAACCTTGTGAGCAAAAGGTTGAGGCATGAGAGATCTTAAGACAGAGAGATGTTGATTCATCTGTCTTCTTCTATTTCTTTCTACCGCGATGTGAGTCATTCGTTGATTCTCAGCCTCTTCTTGGTTTTTGCAAACCCTAGGCTTCCTCCTCCTCCGCTTCTTCCCTCTGTTAGCCGGCGGTGGCTGCCGTGACGACGAATCTTGCTGAGATATCGCCGGGTTTGTGTTCTTGGAGATGATGATGTCATTTTCCGGCGATGGCTCGAGATCGACAAGAGACTTGAATGGGGTTGGTGAAAGAGTCTCGGAGAGCAAAAAGTTTAAGAGACCGTTTGATGATAAAGCTTCTAATGTCATTGCTCTTTACGACGTTTCTTCCTTATTGAATTACTAAGTATCAATGACTTATATAGCAACATTCCAAATCTTTAGTTTCTTTGCTTCAAAAAATAACGAATATAGATTAAAAGAATTGTGGGCGAAAACGACATTTTTCAGAAAAAAAAAAGATTAATGGAAATGATTAAAAATGACAAATGTTTTCTTTTAAATTACTAGGAGGTTGTAAGCCGAATTCCCTAATCCTCCAGAGTTCTGAAACTGCATCATAATATTAGTTTGAGAAAAGTCATAAAATAGCACAAAAACATACCTTATCATAAATATAGCATCAAGGAAAATAATTCACATTTTTAGCATTATTTTAATTACAAAGATTTTTATAGCATTATATAATTTAGGGTTTAGAGTTAATTATTTAGGGTTTATGATTTATTATTTAGGGTTTAGGGTTTAGTATTTAGGGTTTAGGGTTTATTATTCAAAGTTAAGGTTTAGTATTTAGGGTTTAGGGTTTAGTATTTAAGATTTAGGGTTAGAGCTAATTTATTGACAAAACATGTTTTTGTGCTATTTTTATGATTTTTCTTCCTTGGTGCTATATTTTTGACAAATCATGTTTTTTGTGCTATTAATGCGATTTGCCCTATTAGTTTTGTGCCAAAAGCATTATTAAATCTTATGGCCCCAAGAAAAAAGTGACAAATGTTGAAGCTCTGAGTTGTCTGAATGTGTACATGTGAGACATTATTTGATTTTGATTTTGATCGTACTTTCATGGAAGTGCAAAGAAAGCTTAATTATGAAATTTGCTGAATGTCCACATATGTAGTGTATTCTTTGTTTTATATTTTTAGTTTGACTAAACATATACTCCTTCTATTTCTTAAAAATCGATGTTTTAAAATTTTCACACATATTAAGAAATAATTAATATTTAGTTATAAATACATATTTTTTATTTATTAAAACATATTCCAATAACTATTAACCAATAACAATTTAATATAGTTTTTGAAATTCACAATTTGTAAACATTAATTAGTAAAAGTTGCATAGAAAATCTACAACATCAATCTTTTTAATCATTTTTACCTTCCCACTTATTTTTCGGTTCGTACTCTTGGTTTATTTATCGAAAACCTAAATTATAATCGGAAGAGATATGAAGAACATATAAATTTTGAGAGATCTATCCATCATATCATTTCAAACACAAAAGATTCGAAATGAAGTTTTATATTTTGTAAGGATGAAAGTCACACAAACAGTAATCATCTTCCAAAAAAATCAAAGTGTATACAATTTATATATTTACACATACTTATATGTCTGAAGATAATTTTTGATGCTTGAGAAAAGGATTAGAAGGAAGAAGAGAGATGGTGGCACGTGAGATGGGTCAGAGAGTCTAAGGTCTTGTTCTTTTCTCGAAATTGTGGACCATCACTTCTTTCTACTGCCCTAAAAAGCCTCTGTAAAACTTTTTACATTTTATCATTTCAACCTCTTTCTAACATACCCGGGCCGCCCCAAAGGAAATACCATCATACATGATTCTAATTTCTGTATACGAATGCTAACGCAATTGTTTGCATTACTGACTATACAAAGAAGCAATATTTGTGGTATTGTATATTCGATTAAACAAATAATAATTTTCTAAAGAGATTAAAAAGTAAATGCCGATAACTCGACTAGCAAAAATTCATTTTGGAGAATCCAAATGATCACAAGATCGAATGGTATTTAGAAAGAGTATTCTTTAAAGGAATATTAATATAACAATGTCTGAATCTTAGACGTACGTGTCTACAGACACCGAACTTCCTAACTATAGAATTAGAAATCTATACTAATTACAAATAAGTTCTTAATCACTTCTCTTCTATACACTCTTTCAAGATGAAGACACCTTGATGACTCTAATTTTATTCCAAGTGTGACCAAATGCATGATACCACATAGAATTAGGAGTCTATACTAATTACATTAAGTTGTTAGTGACTTCTGTTATATACTAGTCATAAAATAAAATAAAAAGACTAGAGTCCAAGTATTGAGTTCGAGAAGAAAACAAATGGGACCAAACCGGTTCGGTATCTGGCATGAGTGGACCGTGGGGACCGGACAGTAGCAAACACATATAGGGACAAATGAGTGCTGGAAGAAAGCAAAATTTCACAATTTCAAATTTTTTTGCTATTTATTTCCATCTTAAATCTCTACTTGGTGGGCTAAGTATAACATATCCATAAGATTTTTTCTTTGTGTGATATCGGGGAAAATGAAGTAATAATTACTGCAATTGTATGCTTATAATTAAAAAGGGCTGTCCCTGTCCACTCAGATTTGTTTGCACATTAGAAGGACCAGAAGAAGCTATGAAGGTAAAAACACAACCCGTGATTAAAAAATAATATTGTTTTTTTCTTTAGGTTACTTTTAAAGTTTAACCATCTGCATTTCTAACTTTCACTAATTAGACAACTCTGTACACAAAATCTATCAAACATTTTTGATAACAGAAACAAACCCGTACTGTTTCTGTTCAAAATAAAACCTAGAATTGATAAAGAATACAAAAACAAATTAACAACAAATAAAGTTAATATTTCAAAATTACTCAAAATTAGGCACAATCGTTGTTTTTTTCTCTCTCCCTCTTCTCTCTCTAACAGTTTACCCTAATCGCGAACACTACAAAAAATGTCTCGTTCATAGCATATAAGCATAACACGATTTACTGATATGCTGTCGTAGATGTTTCTGAAAATTCATAACTATAAGATAGCATTGGATTAACGCTATAATAGAGTTTCCATACGCGGGAACAAAAAATTGGGTGAACCGCCCAACACTTAGCGAAATTTTGGTCCTAAATTAAGACATAACTCATTTTCCCCCTTTTGCTTCATTTTCCCTCTGCGTTTTCCCTCTCCAATTTCATTTTCCCTCTTCTCCAACAATCATCCCAGACCAAAATTAGTTCTCTAATTTTCATTCCCAAAACCCCTAAGCTACCGAAATCCATTTTCCTCTAAGAACCCTAAATCCATTCGGCCCTAAGAACCCTGAATCCATTGACAGTGAGCTCAAGCCGAAGGCAAGTTTCTTACTTTGATTTCTCTTGCTCATTCGCTTTATCTCTGCAATTGTTTCTAGCAATCGAGTGTTTGTTCTTCTTGACAACATTTCTCCTTATTTGGATTTATAAGCTTCGATTTTAAGATGTCGCTGTAAGGAATCTGTCGATTTTGTGTATGCTAACTATGTTCTCATGTTGTCTTGTTCTTTACTTGCATTTCTCCTTGATTACAACTTCGATTTGTACTTTTAGATTTTACATGCATGTCACACTTTACAAATTTTAGATCTAAAACTATCACTGCTCTAGCTTAGATATGAAAGAAATGAACATGTTTGGTTTAGATATCAGTGAATTCAAGCTTCGTTTGTTCATCTGTTCTTATTCTTCGTGGATTATTGGTTACTATGTTCTGATTTTTGTGGATTCTTTCTTAAAATGAATATGTTCAGTTTGGTTTGTTTTGTTTTGTTGAACACTTCAATACTACTAGATAATCTAATTTCATGGCTTCACATTATATTTCATATCCTTATACTCACTGTGTTAATTTCTTTTGCAAGTGTTGGTGAGTGCATTAATGGGATCTGAGGCTTATCTTTCGCTCTTATCATGACACAAGTTTGTACCATATTTCCTATCATTTATGTGCTTGTTGATCTATGTGTTTTGTTGGAACTTGTGCCATTCTATCATCAGATTGAATCCTAACTAGTTCCTTATGCCTAGGATCTAGGGTTTATTTAATTGAATCCTTAACGAATGATCTCGTGTTTACCTGGAGATTTGCAGCGGAATGATGAACAAGTAATTGAGATCAAGAGAGCCTCAATTGCTGCGCCTCTACTTCAGTCCACACGCACACAAGCTGGAATCCGCTGGGATGCTAGTGCCGGGAATCAGATCTCCTGGGAATCCCTGTGTTTAGAGAGGTGGTTGTGTTTTTCTGTCAAGAAAAATCTCTCTATCTCAGTGTCGTGCCTCATATCAAATATATAGGCCTCTGAGTCGACCTAATTACCCAGTAATCAAACTGAGTCAATTAAATTCGTTAAACCGAAATATCAGTTTCGGTTTATGCCTTGTGTCGATCGACACATCAATGGTGTCGATCGACACACCTCTCAAAACTCGAATTCAATGTGTATCCAATACACATTGACCAGACCATATACCAATGATCAATCCCATACAAAGTGTATCCAGCTTTCTTAGGTGTGTGACCCTGTAGGTTCACATAATACTAGCAATGAGTTACAACTCATTTGTCATAAGCGGCTTCTAGCAAAACATTATGACCACCTAGTATCACATGAATTGTCCGATCTCGACAATACAATTATCATGCAGAGTAAGTACAATATGATTTCAGGACATAATCCCAACAATCTCCCACTTGTACTGGAATCATCTATTCCCATAATCCCTTTATCGCTATATCTCGATATGGCATAAGGCAAGAAACTGTGTCAACCTTATTATAGCCAACATCATGTTCATCGAACTCCTGATCTATACTGATAAAACAAACGACTGACAATCACCTCGTTTGAGCACGGCCATGCATTTTTCTCAGTATCAAATCTTCGATGGGCCCTGAGATATTTATCTCCTGTTATATAGGAGGGACAAATCCCTTCTTGTTCCATCCCTGTTTCTACACACACTTCATGATACGCCTAAGCAATGCCTTTATAGCCGCCAGTTACGGAACGACGTTTGACAAGGTCAAAGCGCACCAATTCACATGCTAGAAAGCATGATGAACTCAGGTCTAAGGACTATACTCTATAGTCGTAATGAGAACCTCTCATGACACTGATACAACTATCCTGTAGAGTTCTCATTAGCGGGTCATGTCCGATCATATGTTCACCAACATATATCTATGTGATTGACATTGATACTCATATCAATGACTCCATGAAACTTAGTCATACGTCACCTCACATACTAGTCTTAACGGTTGTTAGTGTCCCACTTTAACAGCCTACGACCAGGGACAAACATAATTTTATGTTATCTTTCACTTATAGGGTTTCATGATCAAGTCCTCAACTTGATGACCTATAAAATGAACATAAAATACTTTGGGACCATTATTTAATTATCCAATAATTAAATAATGTTGATGTCAGTTTTTTCATAAACTTGACCATAGCATGTCTATGTGAACATCATAACTAACATAACTCCCACTAGAATCAAGACCACGTCTTCAGATATCTAGTACCTACAACAACAATATAAAACTCGTGCTTAGGTTGTGAGAGAGAGGCTGCGGTGTTCTTGCTTGGAACCATTCCAACAAACCACACCGCTATTCATTAATAAGCACTATTCTACGGTCCCCTGCTTGGAGCCTTCCAACAGATAGCACCGCTACACAGACAAAGAGACATAACCAGGTGGGAACCGGGAATCGTCTTTGTCCGTCTAACTACTCATAACTGATTCGTCACTTTCTCAGTTGAACAAGAACCTATCCTTAATGTTCCTCAAACACTTGGGGATATTCCTTACAACTGTCCAGTGACTTTTACCGGAACATATTGGTATCTTCTCGTCATGCTTTATGCGTAAGCTGCATCTAGACGAGCGCAAAATATGACATTCATGATGGATTCTATTGCAGAAGCATAAGGAATCATACTCATGGATACTAGCTCAGCCAGTGTCCAAGACACTTCTTCTTGCTAAGATAATTGCCATAAGACCTTTGGTGTGAAGTCATTCTTGGAATCATGCATATTGGAACTGTCCAATACCTTATCAACATAAGGATTCTGACACGATCAAATTAGCCTGCCCAATCCATTTCAATAGATTCTTATTCCAAGAACTTACGCGGCTTCTCCCATGTCTTTCGTTAAAATGACTTCCGACCCAAGTCCTGATAAGACTTAAGCGACAGAACGTCGTTTATGAGATTAAGTATGTTATATACATACAGTGTGAAAAATGCAACTACGCTCCCACTAGTATACTTGTAATCGCACGGTTCCTATTCGTTCCTGATCAAGTCAAAACTTTTGACCGTTTTAACATAACGTAGATTCCAACTCCAAGATGTTTGCTTCAATCCAAAAAAACAGATCGGTGAAGCTAACATGCATACCTAGCAAATTTTT
Organism: Orychophragmus violaceus; assembly: GCA_030180135.1. Classification (NCBI taxonomy): domain Eukaryota; kingdom Viridiplantae; phylum Streptophyta; class Magnoliopsida; order Brassicales; family Brassicaceae; genus Orychophragmus; species Orychophragmus violaceus. Next base: position 43,305,709 of record CM058239.1, read on the forward strand.
CGGAGTTGGGGCTCACCATCGCTCCTTTGAATTTCGCAGGCTCGTCACTTTTCAATGATCTATAGATCACGGAAATTGGTCACGAGAAATCACTCTCGGGTTAGTGACGGATCCATTCGGATCTGCGAACTTCAGGCTCCACAAGTGTAGGTCCTACAACACTTTGTAGATCCAACAGCTGCTCTCCCTTAACAGGTTGAGCAGCCTCCTGTGTTTCTCGAATTTCTTCGAGATGTACTTCTACTCCCACTGTTTTTCTTGGAAAGAAACTTTCTATCTAGAAAAACAGAGTTCTGAACAACAAAACTTTGTTTTCGGATTGGTTGTAAAAGTAATAAGCCTCGTTTTCCCTAGGACAACCAGCGAAGTAGCACTTATCAGATTTGGGTTCAAGGTTGTCTGTTGTCAACTGCTTAACATAAACCTTGCAATCCCAATTAATCAGGAAGACATACTTGGAAAACTCCCAGTCCACATCCAATGTGGTGTCTTTCAACTGACTCTGATAGAAACCTATTTGGCGTAAATACATACATTTCTAGAGCGTATTCCTAAAAGGATAATGGAAGATTCGTGTGACTCATCATTAATCGAAGCATATCCAATAAGGTCCGATTCATTCTCTCAGAAACACCATTCAGGTTTTCCAGGAGAAATGAGCTGTGAGACGACTTCACACTCACTTAGATGATCACTCAATTCTTGACTCAAGTATTCTCCTCCGCGATCTAATCGAGGATCTTTAATACTTCTGTCATATCGGTTCTATACTTCATTCTGGAACTCTTTTGACCATTTCAAAAGATTCCTACTCGTGTCTCATCAAATGAACACAACCATACTTACTGAAGTAATCAATAAAGGTAATGAAGTACTGAAGATTTCTTCTGGCACTAATGCTCATCGGGCCACATACATCAGTATGTGCAAGGGCCAATAAGCCTCTGGCCCTTTTTCTTTAGCTCTGCTAAAGAAGCCTTAGTCATTTGGCCCAGTAAGCAGAATTCATATTTCATATGATTTATAATCAAATGAGCCCAAAAGCCCATAACTATGGAACTTCTGAATCCGCTCCACTCTATATGGTTGAAACGACTATGCCAAAGAAAAATCGAGTTCGAGTCATCAGACTTAAACCGTTTGGTATTTATGTTATATACTGGCGAACATTGGTTTAAGATATAAAACCCATTTTCAAAAAGGGGGTGCTACCATAGAATATTTCATCAAGATCAAAAGAGAAAAACTTGTCTTTTATCAAAATGAAAACATCCAAATTCTTACAAGAAAATGAAAGACATCTCTGCTTAAAGCAGGTACATAGTAGCAATTACTTAATTCTAAAACCAAGCTTGAAAAGCTCCTGCAAGTGGAGAATCCTTACGGCTAAGGCAGCAACCATTGCTCCATTCCAGACTCGCAGTTCCACTTGTCCTTTCTTCAACGTTCTACTGTTGCTTAGGTCCTGCATATTTCAAAAATATCAGTACCACAACTAGTATCCAATACCTTTGTAGAACTTGAAGTGATAACACAATACCTGAAGAAGAAGTCCTGTACATCTCCTTCATCTCTTGTGAATCTTCCAAGAATTTAATGCAATTTCTCTTCCAATGCCCAAACTCTTCACAGTAGCAGCACTTACCAACATCAGATGGGCCGGACTTGGGCTTATAAGAAGACATATGTTTATCCTGATTCCAAATCTGGACGGTCTTGCCTCTACCCTTGTCTATACAAGATTTCTCAAACCTTTTACCCTTTATGATGTTCTGCTCAGCTGTCTTGAGCATGCCATGCAGCTCAGTCAACGTCTTTGTCAAGCCATTCTTGATATAGCTCTTTATAAACTTATCATAACTTGACGGTAGTGACTACAGAATGATCTCAGTAGCCAACTCTAGGCTAACAGGACAATCCAGTTTCCCCAGGTTATCAATGTAACCCATCATTTTAATGACATGAGGACTCACTGGAGCATCCTTTGGTAGCTTGCACCCAATGAGAGACTTAACCATCTGGTATCTCTCAACTCGTGCCTGATCCTGAAACATCAGTTTCAGGCTGGTGATCATCTCGATTGGCGACTCCATGTTCTCGTGTTGACTCTTTAAGTCCGAGTTCATGGTAGCCAACATCAGACCACACACATCTACCACATCAATATAATGCTTATTCCAAGCATCATATACTGCATGTAAGGCATTGGTCCCAAGCCTCTCGGGGAGAGCTTTCTCAAGGACATAGTCCTTACTCTCTTGCTTGAGAATAAATCTCAAGTTCCGATACCAATCCAGGAAATTTGATCCATTTAACTTGTCCTTCTCAAGGACGGATCGCAACGAGAAAGTAGTTTTAGACATAGGCTGAAATCTAAGAAAAGAAAATTTTAGTTATGGAGTTCAGGAAATGAGAAATCTTATCTAATAAGAAAACTCGCATTATATTCAAACAATGTTTCCTCTTTGAATATAATGATCCAAGACCCATACTTCACTAAAATCTGAGTGGACGACTCGCCATCACTCAAGTTTTAGTTATCTAGGTAAGCAAATCATTGCTAATTGTACCCAGTACAACTCTTGGTCGCAGATAAGACAATCCATGTCTCATCCACTCTGACGTCTCTGGGCCCAGAACTTCTGATAGCCCAGTCAAGTTAAACCAATCTCTTCAGTCTTGTGATCATTGACAGTCGCACTGCAAGTCTATCAATGATCACCTGCCTTACTCATGTAATTGTAGATACCAAGGACTCCAAGACTATCCAACAACGAAACGAGTCTTGACAGTAGACAAGATTGGGCAAGACATCAAGGTCACTTGATATTTAGTTGAGGAAACGAAACTCTAAAAGGTTAGTAAATCAATCTCTCAGGTCATGTAATTGTTGATGTCAAGCACTGCAAGTCCATCAACACAACTACCTGCCTTACTCATGTAATTGTGGACACCAAGCTCTTGGCAAGACTATCACAACAACGAAATGAGTCTTGACAGTTGACCATATTGAAAACTAATCTTTGATCTAATACACATCCAATGTGTATTCAATGGGTTCAGAACATGTTTAACTTCTAATTTTAATTGAGTTTTAATTGTTCTAATAAGTGGGTTAGGTCGAGTTTGGTTTTTGCAAATTCAAGGTTCAATAACCAGAATTGTGAGCACTGTGTCGATCGACACAGACCATGTCTGTCGATCGATACCACCAAGCAAACCGAACTGCAATAACCGGTTAATCACTGGTCAATCCAATTGAACCGAAATTAACCGGTCAAACCGGTTTAACCAATTGCGATACCGGTCAAATCCAATTCAACCGGTTCATCCAATTGAACCGATTCAACCAGTTTTAACTAATCGCGATAATCGGTCCAATCCAATTGAACCGACTTATCCAATCAAATTGATCTTAACCAATCAAATCGGTTTATACTAATTGAGATAACTAGTTCAATCCAATTGAATTAATTCATCTAATTTTAAACCGATCTGATCTTGCTTAACCAAACATGATAACCAGTTCAATCCAATTGAACCGATCAACCAATCGCAAGGCCTGTGTCGACCGACACTCAACCTGTGTCGATCGACACAGTAGGGCAACAGGAAATTATTTTCCGATCCTTTGATCGTACCCTAAATTTTAATTAGGTTTTCTTCATGTGTCGATCGACACCAGCTTGGTGTCGGTCGACACTTCGCGAAAAACCCTAGCCGCCGATTTCAAATAAACCTAATTCTTTACGATTTTCTACGCTGCATCGACCGACACACTTTCTGTGTCGATCGACACAGAACGAAAAACTCAGAATCGTTTTCAGAGAAATCGATCAAACATGCCACTTTTTCATACAACACATATGGGCGAATTTAATTCATCAAATTCAATTAGCATGTTCGATTCAATGGAAAACCCTAAGGCTCTGATACCACTGTTGGAACTTGTGCCATTCTATCATCAAATTGAATCCTAACTAGTTCCTTATGCCTAGGATCTAGGGTTTATTTAATTGAATCCTTAACGAATGATCTCGTGTTTACCTGGAGATTTGCAGCGGAATGATGAACATGTAATTGAGATCAAGAGCGCCTCAATTGCTGCGCCTCTACTTCAGTCCACACGCACACAAGCTGGAATCCGCCAGGATGCTAGTGCCGGGAATCAGATCTCCTGGGAATCCCTGTGTTTAGAGAGGTGGCTGCGTTTTTCTGTCAAGAAAAATCTCTCTATCTAAGTGTCGTGCCTCATATCAAATATATAGGCCTCTGAGTCGACCTAATTACCCAGTAATCAAACCGAGTCAATTAAAGTCGTTAAACCGAAATATCAGTTTCGGTTTCTGCCTTGTGTCGATCGACACATCAATGGTGTCGATCGACACACCTCTCAAAACTCGAATTCAATGTGTATCCAATACACATTGACCAGACCATATACCAATGATCAATCCCATACAAAGTGTATCCAGCTTGCTTAGGTGTGTGACCCTGTAGGTTCACATAATACTAGCAATGAGTTTCAACTCATTTGTCATAAGTGGCTTCTAGCAAAACATTATGACCACCTAGTATCACATGAATTGTCCGATCTCGATTATACAACTATCATGCAGAGTAAGTACAATATGATTTCAGGACATAATCCCAACATGTTTAACTTTGGTTTAATGTTGTTGTTTCTGCTTTGTTTGGTATCGTGCATTATCTCTAGTTCTTCTGTGAAACTGTATTATTTAGACTTATAATGTAGATTTGTTTTTCGTTGTTTCAATGTGGCTTGATTCGTTTCTGTGTTTTAAATATTATACTTTGGCAACATTAAATGAAATGAAAAGCTGATTAAGTCTCTGGAATTGAGTGATTTGTTGTAATTTTTAAACTCATTGCTTCATGTATAATGTTGTTTGTGCTGTTGTTTAAAGGTTTTAAGTAAAGTTAGATCATATAATGTTGGACAAGGCATGGGTCCATCTTTCCAGGTATGGAATTTGCTAATATAGCTTAGGTAAATGTTGGGGATTAGTTTGTTTAAATTTTTTTGTTGTCTCCAAATGAAGACTTGATCCTGATTACGAGCTTGGTGCTTGGAATTTTGTTCGGGCTGTGACTGGGGATTTAGTAGAAAGAAAGATGATGATATGCCCATGTATAGACTGTCGAAATGTGGATCGACACATAGGCAGTGATGTTGTTGGTCATCTAGTTACTAGGGGAATGGATGAAGTCTACAAACTGTGTAAGGATTGGTACCATCATGGAGAAGTTAACTCAGAGGGTGATGGTGAAATCAAAGTGAATCAGCGGAATGAAGAAATCTTTGGGCTATACAGAGCTCCAGAGTGTTTAGACGAGGAGTTAGCTGCTTCGGGTGACTTGTGTGATATGGCAGAGGGAGAGGATAAAGAAGAGGATGAGTTCTTGGCCAAACTAGCAGATGCAGAAACTTTTTTATATCCAAGTTGTGCGAATCATAGTAAGCTTTCAGCTATTGTGTCATTATTCAGATTGAAGACTCAGAATGGCTGGTCTGACAAGAGTTTCAATGATCTACTAGAGACATTGCCGAAGATGTTACCAGAGGACAACGTGTTGCATACTTCATTTTACGATGTGAAGAAGTTTCTGAGGTCTTTTGATATGGGCTATCAAAATATTCATGCGTGTATCAATGACTGCTGCCTTTTCAGAAAAAAAGTTCAAGAAGCTCGACGAATGTCCTAAATGCAATGCGTCTAGGTGGAAGGTTAACAGCAGAATGGTGAGATCAAGAAAGGTGTCCCACAGAAAGTACTAAGGTACTTTCCAATTATCCCAAGGCTCAAGAGGATGTTTAGGTCTGAGGACATGGCCAAAAACTTAAGGTGGCACTATAGTAACAAGAGCAGTGATGAGAAACTAAGACATCCTGTAGATTCAGTGACTTGGAATCAAATCAATGACAGATATCCATCGTTTGCTGCTGAAGAAAGGAATGTGCGGCTTGGATTATCCACATATGGATTTAATCCATTCAACATGAAGAATAGTAAGTATAGTTGCTGGCCTGTCCTACTTGTTAATTATAATTTGCCGCCTGACCTATGCATGAAGAAGGAGAATATTATGCTAACCTTATTGATTCCTGGTCCACATAGCCTGGTAACATCATTGACGTGTACTTAGAGCCCCTAATAGATGATCTAAACCAGCTGTGGAGTGAAGGTGAGTTGACATATGATGCTGGCAGTAAATCTATTTTTACTCTCAAAGCAATCCTTCTCTGGACCATCAGTGACCTCCCTGCTTATGGAAATCTAGATGGATGTAAGGTGAAGGCAAAGATGGGGTGTCCTATATGCGGGAAAAACATAGATAGTAAGTGGCTAAAATTTAGTAGAAAGCATATGTATATGGCTCATAGGAAGGGTCCCTCACCAACGCATACGTACAGGGAAAATAAGTCTTGGTTTGATGGACATGTTGAGCATGGGAGAAATGGTAAGATCTTATCTGGTCATGATATTTCAAAGCAGCTGAGAAACTTCAAAAACAATTTTGGGTACGTTAAAACATCTAGAAGGAAGAGAAAGAAAACAGAGACTGTAGCAGAAGAAAATGTTAGCGAGGATGGTTCATGTGAATCTGAGGAAGAGGAAGAAGCAGAAGTAGACGAGGAGGAGATGTCTAGATGGAAGAAAAGGTCAATATTCTTCAATCTGCCTTATTGGAAGGTATGTTCATATATAACATTAACCTGAAATAACATAATATAAATTATAGTTCTCTGACCTTTTTTTCTTTTACTATGTTTGTATTACACAGGAGCTACCTATTAGGCACAACTTAGATGTGATGCACATAGAGCGAAATGTTGCTGCAAGTATTGTCTCGAAATTACTTCACTGTGGGAAATCAAAAGATGGGCTCAATGCTCGCAAAGATCTTGAACTGCTTGGAATTAGAAAGGATTTGCATCCTACCACCAAAGGCAAAAGAGTATATCTTCCAGCAGCTCCGTGGTCTTTGAACAAGGCTGAGAAAAAGTCTTCTGTAAACGGCTTTACGACTTTAAAGGTCCTGATGGTTATTGTTCAGATATATCAAGAGGCGTATCACTAGAAGACAATAAGGTTTCTGGACTGAAGTCACATGACTATCATATGTTAATGCAGCAGTTCTTGCCAATTACTCTCAGAGGTCTATTACCTAAAGGTCCTAGGTATGCAATTCTACGCTTATGTGCATTCTTCAATCACCTTTGCCAGAGAGTGATTGATATGTAGCAGATTTCAGTAATGGAAACTGAAATCGTTGAGACTTTATGCATGTTCGAGAGATACTTCCCTCCAAGCTTCTTCGACATTATGGTTCACTTGACAGTTCATCTAGGAAGGGAAGCTAGGCTTAGTGGACCAGTCCATTTTCGCTGGATGTATCCATTTGAGAGGTAAAAATTGCCTTTCTGTTATTTTGAAAGTTTTAAGTCTTACAAGGTGATACAATCTAACTACTTATTTCTCTGTAGGTACATGAAAGTCCTCAAAGATTTCGCTAGAAATCCTGCAAGACCTGAAGGTTGTATCGCCGAGTCTTACCTGGCAGAAGAGTGTGTGCGGTTCTGTAGTGACTTCCTTAAAAAGACTACTAATGTGGAGGAAAAACTAGATAGGAATATATAGTATGAGAGTGATTCTATACTAGAAGGCCGTCCAATATCAGCAGCCACCACAACTAATTTGTCTGATATGGAGAAGAGAATTGCTCATCTCGCTGTCATTCAGAATACGGCCTGTGTGGATCCTTATGTAGAGTAAGTTACTGATTATTACTTGTTAAACTTTTAATGTCTCTGATGTTCATAATCAGCTGATGTCTTTTATCTCTTTTGTCTTAAGCATGCATCTACAATATTTGCAAGACACAAATTCAAAGTGTAGACGCGATGCAACTGTTTTATGGAACACTCATACATAGAATTTTGCTTCTTGGCTGAAGGAACAAGTAAGTATTAAATAACTGTTTTATCCTGTTTATGGTCCCAGGAATACTGTTTTATATTCAGTGACATCTTTTATCTTTCTTTGTATTGACTAGGTACCAATTGATTCAGAGAGTCATCAGAAGACTCTGAAATGGCTGGCATATGGTCCCAGAAATACTGCAAGGATGTATACTGGATACATAGTGAATGGACAGAGGTTTCATATAAACTCAGTTGATAAGAAGAGTCAGAATAGTGGAGTATTTTATGAGGCCACATCAATGTGCAGATCAAGTGCTAAAGACACTGCTGAAGTTGTTGATTTAGTTTCATATTATGGGAGAGTGATAGAGATCATATTGATGGATTATCATGTCTTCTACGTGCCTATATTCAGGTGTCAATGGGCAGTAAGAGGCAACGGGGTTAAGATAGAAGATGGATATACTCTAGTTAATCTGAACCAAAGTCAAGTTTCTTTTTTGAGGGACCCTTACATCTTAGCATCTCAGGCAAAGCAAGTTTTTTACTCAAGGGAGAATGACACATCAAATTGGTATGTGGTGTTGAAAGGCCCTTCAAGAAGATACAGAGATGAAGAGGAAACCAATATGAATGCAGAGATAGGACCATTGCCATCACATATTGAGATGGATGCAGAAATAGAAGAAGATCACAATGCCCGAGCTGATTGCGAGGGGACTTATGTTTGATATGATTGCTTGTTGTGTGATTTCTTGTTGTGTGTGTTAGTGTCTAGTGTTTCCTTGTGAATTTTGTGTTGTTTATGCTTGAGCAATGTGTGCTTGATTAGGAATTTGTTTTGCTGTGTTGTGTAACCGGATTTAGCTGCTACTAATATAAATGTTTTATGTTCAGGTGACTAAACATGGGGCGCAAGAAGATAACACGAGGTAAAAACACTGCAAAGAAGACTCCCAAAAAACAGAAACTAAGAAGAAGGTCAGAGAAGAGGAAGAAGCAGAAGTTGTGGAATTTTTGTATACTTTGGGTGAAAGTGCTCATGAAGAAGAACAACAAATCAATGAAGAGAATGAGAAGGAAGCAGACATTGAAGTGTCAAGAGAGAATGAAGAGGAAAGGGAAGCATTAGATGCTACTACGACATCCGGTGGAATAAGTCAGAATGAGAATGAAAGAGAGAATGAGGAGGATAGAGAAGCAGCAGATACTACAGATAAGGAAAGAGAGAATGAAGAGGTGAATGAAGAGGAAAGAGAAGCGGATGGTACTGAGACAGCAGAGGCTATTGATGAAGAGCCTATCGGTGAAGATGAATTGAATGAAGAGCATGACTATCCAGAAGGACCTACTCGTAAGAGACAACGAAAACCTACAAAGATGAAACACATTGCAAAAGATCCAAATAGCAGAGTTAAGGTTGAGTTTAATGACTTGGGAGAACCTGTTGGGCCAGGATCAGTTTTGCTATCATCATATCTAGGACCATTGGTGAGGGAACATGTCCCTGTGACGATTGATGATTGGAGAAAAATCACTGAAGAAATAAAAATAGTTCTCTGGAAGTCTGTTCAGGTGATCTTCTCTTTCAAATTTTCATGTGTTAATTTAAGAAAGACATAACTCAGTTTGTATTTTTCTGTGTGTAGGTGAGATTTGAGGTTGATGAGGAGTATCAAAAGGCTGTTGTGATGAAGCAAATGGGCTGTCTGTGGAGATCTTCAAAATCACGTCTAGTCACGCAGATAAGGAATGTAGCTAGTACTAATCAAGAGAGGATGAATCTACGACCAAAGAATGTTTCACCAACTGAATGGCGTAAATTTGTCAAAGCAAAACTAGCTCAACCTTTAAGATGAAGTATTATATTTTCACATTGACTTCTGCATTGGGATGTGTATAACTAACACTCATATCCTAGGTTGTGAGTGATTCTTACAAAGAGAGAAGGAGGTTACAGATTCCTCACACCTCCAGCCGTAGGGGAATGGTCAGGCTGGCAGAACAAATGGTAATGCAGTTTAACTTAATGCTGCTAAGACTTGTATATAATATTAACTCATTTGATGATTGGTGTCTTGTTCTTTCAACAGAAAAAAGAGAGCGGTGAACCATCTCAAGTGACTAGACTAAAGGTTTGGGTCAAGTCTCGTACAAAAAGGGATGGTACACCAGTCAATACAAAAGCGGCTGAGAAGTTTGTAAGTAACTGAATTAGTATTGGATGTTACTGAATACTACCTTCTTTAATTTTTAATTCATGTTTTGCAGAGAAAGGCAGCTGAGCTTGTTGACAGTGAAGGTCCATCCGATTCAACAAACCCAAGAGAAGATCACCTTACGCAACTCTTAGGTCCTGATAATCCTGGTCGGATTAGGGCAATGGGTAGAAGCATGAATATGACCAAGTTAGCTTGCTTTCAAGTAAAGCAACACTTTATGGCTCAAATGGAAGAGAAGCAGTATCAGCTGATGGACAAGGTGTCTTATTTAGAAGATGAACTAGCCAAATTCAAGAGGCAGGAACCTGAAGTGGGTGAAAACTCAGCTGATGCAAGAGTAAGTCAGTTGTTTCTTTGTTAATTTTAGTTATCTTTTATTTTAAATTCTGACACGTTCAACCCACCAATTTGTAGAGTGTTAAGTCAAGAACCGGACCTAAATGTATGTTAGTTGATTGGGATCTTACTGAAGACAATGTTGCTGAGGGACGTCTTGTTTCTTCTGACCCGAATGACCATGTGAATGAAATCCCTTTAGGCCCTAATGCTGTTAAAGTTCTGGTTGAAAGTGCAATCAAAGCAGAAGCCTTTCTTTGGAGACCTGCTCCTGAGATATATAATGTTGACCAAGCTGTAGGAGAAATGATTGCATGGCCGGCCAATAGGTGTGTTATTATTGATCACCATGGGTTCAACGTTGAAGACGTTCCTCTTCTGGTAAAGTCTTTTATATATAACTTTAATTAAGTTATGCTTGATTTGTGTGTGCTTAGAGTAATCGTATTCTTTTCTGTATGTATGATAGAGCCCAAGGGCTGATTCTTTCAACAAATGCAAGCTTTTGGATTGGGCTCAAAGTGATAATGTTATTGTTGTTGAAGGGCGTTGGCAGTGTCGAGAATCAAAAGCTACGGTTAATGGTCTTCCGCTAGGACCAAATGCAGTTAAGGTATTTGTTGATGTGGTCCATGAACCTGAGACATTTCTATGGAGGCCAACTAAAGAGAAGCCATACCTTGGACAATCGGTTAAGTCCTTTGTTGCATGGCCTGCGAAGAAGTTGGTGTTTGAAGATTCCACAGCTGTGCCTGTAACATGTCCAAGGCCTCTTGCAGAGAATCATACAAGTTCAAAAATCTTATTCTCTGGATCACCAAAAGGTTCAGTTAATGAAATCCCTGAAGGTTCAGTTTTTGCATCACCAAGTCCTAAAGCTCCTACACATAACAGTCCACTGTCATGTCCAAAAGCTCCAGCCGTAAAGAAAACTAAACCAGCTCCACAATCACCTACTCGAAGATCTCTGGTAATTATTTCATGCCTTATTAACTACTTTGCTGTTATTGTGTTCAAACCATATAACCAAACAGTCTATGTTTGATTCATTGCAGCGTCACGGTCCAACTGCAGTTGCGAAAGAAAATCAGAAGTGCAAGTTGTGGGACATTACAGGAAAGATGGTGATTGTTGCTGAAGGTCGATGGGCTTCAGACAACCCATAAGACCGCTGCCATTTTGTTCCCTTGGGGCCTGATGCAGTAAAGGTTTGGATTGATGTAGTGAAGGTGTCAACTGCAGTAGTTTGGCGCCCATCAACTGAGATAGAGTGTATGGGAGATGCTATTGGATCAACCATGGCATGGCCAAAAGACAAAGTGTCCTTGACTTAGATCAGGTTAACTCTAGACTTGAATGAGACTGTTAGTATGATGATGGTTTCTGGAAATGTTGTAGTAAAATTATTTGTATGTTTGATATGTTTCTGGTACTTCGGTGTTGTTGTTGGATTGAGACTTTATTTTAAGTTTTATGAAAAATTTATGAAATCAGGTGCATTTGGAATGGTTATATGTACATTTCATAGCAGGTTGGACAAGTATTAAATTAATGCCATCTTAACATATATAATTGCATATAAAAAAATGTTATGAAGTCTCATTTCATAGCAAAAGTAATGAGCTGTAGTAGATCGAACTATAGCTTATATGGGTCCGCTATCAGTTTATGTTAGAGCGTTTTATATACACTATTTTAGAACAAGTATACCACGTATATAAAACGCTATAATAGAATGCATCAAACATAGCAACCAACGATTAACGCTATTATATTCAGACAATAACATAGCACGAAAGAAAAGCTATCGTGTGGGGGGGGGGGGGGGGGGTCTATTATAGCTGCCGCTGTCAGAGCGTTTGTGGAAACGCTATCTATTATGTATGATAGCTTGTATCGTGTGCTATGAATGTTGATTTTTCTTGTAGTGGAAACTTCTTCTTTGCTGTTGGTTTTCTGCTTCCGGCGTGAGCGTATGTCCTCTCTTTTTGCTTGGCCTATATTCTTCATATGCGGTTTCTCTTCTCTTTCAGAGACGTTGCAATATCGATTTGGATTTTTTAACATAGTCGTTGGATGGTGGTATCGTTGGCTTTGGTTTTCACTTCTCTGATTCTGTTAGGATATGTTTGCGGTGTGGTGGTCTCTCAGGTCATCCGCTGGTGCTTGTCTAAAGTGGTTTCTTTTCTTCATTGGTGCGGTGATGTGGGTTTTTGGTGGATCTGAAGTCGCGGTGCTGACTCGGCGGCGAATGGATTGTCAGTGGAGGTTCTCAGTGGATGTCTTGTCTGTCTGGTGTTGTTGCTCGGGACGGTGGCTCCTTAGTGTTCAAGGTTTTCTAGTGAGATCTTCCCATGTTTCTTCCTTATCCCCTTATGTCGTCTTGTTTATTTTCGTGGAGTAGGAAAAGTATTCTTCTTGTCTCTCGTGTGGTGTTTGCTCGAGGCTCTCTGGCGGTTTTGTTCAGATGTTGGTGGTGGTCATGTTCCTCCGACGTGGCATTTTTTCCTGTTTTGCCTCCTTCCTTCTTCTAATTTTGCACATCAGTGTCTTCTTGTATCGTTTTTTGTGTCAGTCGGCAGTTTTTTGTGCCACTGGTGGTGAGCGTGGCAATAGACCTGTTCCATGGCGGTGCATACGTTTCGCCGGCGGCCAACCTCATTAAGGTTTTCTCTAGAGGTATGAGTTACGACTCCTAGAGTTTCTGGTTATTGGGCATAGCTTGTTGTTAGGGTTGTTTGGGTTAGAACCAATATGTTTTTATGAATTTTGTTTTTGAAATCGAATCCATTAGGAGATATTTGTGCCTGAACCCAAAAATGTAAAATCCATTAAAAAAAAATTAATTTAATGCAAACAACAATAAAAAACTAGAATAAAGTTAACTTTACTACAACTATTTAATTTTTATTTGTCTGAACAAGCAACAATAATTTTTTTTTTTTTTTGGTTAAAGAATGTTAACCTTCACGAATTTGATAATAGCAAACGAAAAACCAATAACATTTGTTTTTAACATTAATTTAGAATGAGTTAAATTTATAACAAATATAATTAAAATAATTAAAAAGTCTGAAAATTTGATAATTAGGTAAGAAAAAACAAATCAAACTCAAATAACCAATGTATTTATAAGTATGAGAAAATGCCATTGAATTCAAAAATTACTTTCCCGCACTTTTCATTGTTAATTGACTTAACTCATCTAACTCACTTCTCTTATTTACAAAATCAATGATCACCAAATATCGTTTATTTGACAAATTTAATTATTAGTTAACTTATCGACTAATTCAATTATTTTATCCTACAAAATTATAATTCATAAAAAACTGTTCATTTTGTAAACTTAGTTATCTTATTCTACAAAATCAATATTCGCTAGACACCGTTCGTTTGATAAACACAGTTACTAGTTAACTTATCGTGTGTAAATCAATTATCTTATCCTATAAAATCAATGTTTGCTAGACATCCTTAATTTAAAACTCAATTATCAGTTAATTCGATGTGTAACTTAGTAATCTTATCATACAAAATCAATATTCGCTAAACAATATGTATACGGTAAATTAGTTATTAATTCAATGTGTAACTCATTTATCTTATTGAAATAATGTTCATCAACGAACACTATTCATTACTGAAGTATTGATTCATTACTTTATTCATCCACTACTTATTTGTTTATATTTATTTCAATGTGTGTTTAATTCTATGATCAATACCAGAATATATTGCACCCAATATATCTTTTTATCTTTTTCTAGCATTATTGTATCTTTTGAAAAGTCTTTGCAATTTTATATGTTTTTGGATGATTTTGTTGTAGGAAAAGACCACTTTGCCCTTCTTTTGTCTAACTACAATATACTAATTAGATTGACATGTATTTAATAAAATTAAAAGAACATGGTACTAGCATTCCAGTTCCTTCAAAAGAAGAGGAGTCAAGATTTTCTTGAAATACACTTAAAAATATATCAGGGCAAAGCTATAATACAATGGAGTTGAGATTCTCTTGCTCGTAAAATGTAATTTTTCTCTCTCAAGTTCGTCGGTTTGGAAAGGAGGAGGTGGCTGAAAGCTCCAAGGCAATGGCTACAATACGAATTGAAGCAAGCTCCAAGACTAATGACAACCAGGGAGGTGAGGTAGAGTGCCGCGTTTACACAAGAAGGCTTGATTGACTTGAACCATATTTGGTCTTTGATGATATGCCGATCGGCGCTAGAAATTTGAATGATATTCACAGATGGTGTTTCTACGGATGATTGGTGAAGCTGTTAACGATTCGGAGAGCACGCCATAGGCGACCTGTTTCCAACTCAGGCTTGATACCATGAGCGGCACAATCTTTGATCTTAAGATGTAAAATCAGGAATTTCCTTTAAAAGCGCTGCGGTTGAGTCTTGATTTGATTGTTCTGGAAGAGCGTATCCATAATGTTTTCGCTGGCGTTTTTAGCCAAAATAAATCTCCTTATTGGGGATGGTAGATCAAGGAGTTTGGGGAATAGAAGGAAAGCATTTGTAGGATTAGCGTCGGCCATAAATGGCGAGAGTTTTGTGTTTGTGGATACAGAGGAACGGGTGGACATTTCATGGCTTATAATGGAAAACTCAATCACAACGTTTTATCATCTAAAACAAATGCATTGCATGTAACGGAATAGTTCAAACCGCAAAAGGACCATCATGGATGGAATTAAAAAGCGATTGAGATGAGAAATGGTAAGGTGATCTAGGTAAACAATTGTTAGGTGTACAAATGAGTGACTTAATATATGAATATGTTTATAGACGAATTAAATAAGAATTTCAAATTACTTTTGAAATTGAACTGTCTGTATCCATTTGATATGAAGGTGCGATATGCGCGCTTCGAAAACGTTGGATAATTAATGAGCGAATAAATATTTGTTTATGGTGCGTAATATGCAGGGATATATTGGAAAGTTTGTTTTGGGTGTAGGAGAATAAAATATAACTAATATAAATTGAATAGGAGTAAAAATGTTTTTTAATGAGTAAAGCATAGAAGGGAATATGGTTTAGCACCCTGCCCATTGAGTGATGTGATGGCTAAGAATTGACGCTTTTGGAGTTGATATTTATTAAATAAAAAGGGTGAGGTAGATAATTAATTATTGAGACGGTTAAATTGAATGGAAATGTAAAAATAATGGATGGAAAATCATACGAGTGTGTGGATGTTATGTAATGGTGGACCAAGTATCCATTAAAGGGGTATTTTGACTTTGGACCTGGATGAGCAATTGGAGGAATGGCGTGAAGAGTGGAAATAAGGAAGTAGTAATGCGTAGATATAAGAAATTTTGAAAACATCTCAGAATTGAATAGATCCCAAAATACATATGGATATAAGAAATTTGGAACTACAAGCGGTTTAACGTACGAACACAAAGTAAGCGCACACGACGACGGCGTTCTATGTTTCTGGCAGCGCCCCTTCCACGGACGTCAGTCCAAACCAAGAAATTCCTTGGGATGATCCTATAGAATGCTGCAGTTGCAATAGACCAAAAATAAGAATCACACATGCCATGAACTTTGACTCGTTCGTGGAGTAAGTCTAGCCAATAGCGATGCACCGCGCAAGGGCAAGTCGATATTCTCCCTTTGTCGACAACGTCTCTTTTACCGCACAGTAATTTGGATATCTTGGTAGGCCATCGTAATACATGGAACTCGCTGACGTACCTCTGCAGAGCACGGATAGCGTTGCGAGATAGAATAGGAATGGTCGAGCCATTGTCGAACTGAGGAAAGATGGAGCGCAGAATAATTTCATCGCACTAGACGACATGCTTGGTACCACGGGCGACACACTCTTTTAGCCGTTGGAAGGCGTCTTCTCTTTGATAGTATTATCACCATAAAAATAATGTTAATTATATTTCTACCACATGAATTTAAAATTTATGAATGAAAACTAAAATAAATAATTTTTTTTTTGTTTTATCTTATACCACGAACAGTCATGAAGAAAACTCCAAAATATTTTTTTTTAATTAATTTTCTATTACTTTTAACGGCTATGAACAGTATTTTCAATCTATAAATACACTTATCATCCACTTATTTTTCTTCACTCAAAATCTATTCGTTTTACAAATCTCTCAAAAAACAATTTACCGTAGGAAAAAGAAAATGTTTCTCTTGTTATTAAGTTTATGTACGATTATTGTTTTTACTTCTATTTATGATATTTTTGTTAAAGAATTTACTCCTGAAGAATTTTTCATAGTTGCTGCATTAATTTTCTATGCTTTAATTTTTCGTATAATCGCTTTTGTCATTTATGTTAATGACTCATCTTAATATATTATCATCAATTAAAATTTAGCGATAAATTGTTGGCTTTATAATAATTTAAATTTAAACTTCGAGTTGAAATATAAATTAATTTGGCATTAATAAATTGTTATTTTATCTATACAGTTATCATGTTGAATCTGGTAAAGCTTGAAATTACCGCCCTCGACATATCTGGAAATAATTATCTGACATGGGCAATAGGTGCAAAATGCATTTAAAGGAAATGGTCTTCTTAAAACAATCGATAAGTCACAAAACATCAAATGAACAAAAGGCAAAAGCCATGATATTTTTGTTTTACCATATCCTTGATGGCTTAAAATTTGAGTACATTACAATCTTTGAAGGAAAGGTTCGATCACCAAAAATATGTGATCTTACCAAAAGCCAAACATGAGTTGATACACTTCCGTTTTCAGGATTACAAAAATGTTAGCTAGTATAATTCCGCCCTGTTCGGAATCACCTCGAGGATGGTGTTATGTGGAGAGAACATAACTGATTATGATCTCATAGAGAAAACTCTCACCACATTTCAGCCCGGAAATATAATCCAGCAACGACAATATCAGGCTAATAGTTACACTCGATACTCAGAATTGATAGAAGTCCTTCTCGTTGCTGAACAAAATAATAAATTGGTACTGATGAATCACCAGTCTCGTCCAACTGGATCCACTTCTTTTCCAGAAGTGAAGGCTGCAATATCCAGATATAATAATTGGAAAGAACATGGACGGGAACGTGGACGCAGTCGCAACCGAAGTCGTGGTCGTGGACGAGGATGCGGGAAAGGACGAGGAAGAGGATCCCGTCCCAATGAGTACAAAAACAAGCAAGCTAATAAGTTCCTTCCAAGAAACAATAATAGTCGTGAAATTTAAAAGCAAACATAAAATGTTTGCTACAGATGTGGTATGAAGGGACATTGGCTACGTACATGTAATACACCAAAAAATTTAGCTGATCTGTACCGGGAATCACAGAAGGGAAAGAAATTAGAGGTGAAACCAACTTTATCACCAATGAACCTGGATCGTCTTCTCTCTCTCTAAATGATGATACTCATATTGATGTTTTAGACTTCCTTATTGATGACGAGAATATCAACGCATAAAGAGATGAAAAAAAATCATGTGAAATAATATATCATAATGTATAAATGGCTTGTTAAATGTGTATTTGGTTAGAAGTATCTTTGTGTCTATGCATCTTTGTAAAAAGTTGTAAAATATTTTGAATGTAATATATGTACTTGTATAATATAAATATTTAGGGTTTTAACTTTTTTTCATAAATGTTTACATTCAGAAATGACAGAACTTGAGATTCATGACAGAGATATATGTCTGGCAGACAGTGCTAATACGAATACAACAATTCGTGATAAAAGTTATTTTTCTTAATAAAAGACTCCGCTGAAAGCGTGAGTAAAATTTCTAAAAATGCAAAAATTATAGTGGGCTCTGGAAAAGTTAATTTTTCAATGCCAACGGGAACAAAATTTGAGATACATAATATGTTATATTCCCCAAAATCTCAGCGAAACTTATTAAGTTTTCGAGATATCCGCATAAATAGATATCCCATTGAGACTATGAGTAAAATGGTTTTGAATAACTTTGTATTACATCAGAGAGGAAACATGTATTTAAAGAGTGGGAAATGTTGTCATCCGAATTATATTGCACAAATATATACGACTGAATCATATGTTAGAATAAACCCGAGGTTCACTAATACATTCAAAGTTTGGCATGAAAGTCAATGGCATCCTGGTTCAGTCACGATGAGAAAAGTTGTGCGAAATTCTAATGGTCATCCGTTAAAAAATGAGAAGATTTTGCAATCGAGTGAGTTTTTATATGATGCATATTCTCAAGGAAAACTTATAACTCGGACATCGCCAACTAAAGTTGGGAATGAATCGCCCATGTTTCTAGAACGTATAAATGGTGATATATATGGGTAGATTCACCCACCATGCGGACCATTTCGATATTTTATGGTATTAATTGACATATTCAGTAGATGGTCACATGTCTGTCTTTTGACCACAAGAAACATGGCTTTCGAAAAATTCATTTCCCAAATAGTTAGGTTGAGAGCACAATTTCCTGATTTTACAATAAAGAAAGTAAGACTTGAAACGTTGGAGAATTCACTTTAACGACTGTTAATGACTATTGTATGTCTTTGAGAATTGAAGTTGAACATCCGGTTCCACATGTTCATACAAAAAAAAGACGTGGCTGAGTCTTTGATAAAACGGGTTCAACTCATTGCTAGACCATTAATAATGACAACAAAACTTCCAATTTCAATATGGGGTCATGATATCTTGCATGCAGCAGCACTACTCCAGTTAAGACCAATTGCGTATCATAAGTATTTCCGTTACAATTAATATTTGGCAGAGAGCCAAATATATCTCATCTCCGTGTTTTGGATGTGCGGTTTATGTTCTAATAGCCCCAACGCAGAGAACTAAAATGGGGCCACAAAGGAGACTGGACATATATATTGGGTATACGTCACCAAGTATAATTCGATACCTTGAACCGCGAACTGGTGATATGTTTACGGCACGTTTTGTTGATTGCCATTCTAATGAAGATGAATTCCCCGGGTTAGGGGAGGATTAAGAGAATCACAAAATATATCGCATGGTGTACACAATCTTTGACTTATCTTGATCCTCCTTCGAATCAACGGGAGATGGAAGTTCAGAAAATTATTCACTTAGAACATATAGCAAACCAGTTACCAGATGAATTTACAGATACAAAGAGAGTGGCTAAGTCATACACACCCGCTGCAAATGCTCCATCTCAAATTGAAATCCCAAAAGAAGAAACTGATTTTACCACTTCTAGTGAACCTAAGGTTCGATTAAAGATGGGGAGGCCAATAGACTCAAAAGATAAAAATCTCCGAAAGAAAAAGAAGTTAGGAGAACAAAAATGAAAATGTTGAAGAAGAACTACATCAAGAAGATATTTTTGAAAAGGATCCCGAAAAACAAGAAAAAAATGAAAGACTTGAAATCGAACATGATCAAGAAAAATGTGAGATTTCCATTATCTATGTACAAGATGGAAAATTATGGGAAAGACATGATATTGATGACTTGGATGGAGTATTCTTATTTTATGTGTCTAAGGAAATTGATCATGACATATATTATTCGGATCCAAAATCCATATCAGAATGTTCGAAAAGACATGATTGAGAGAAATGAAAATGGTCATACAAACTGAATTACTCTCCGTCAATAAAAGAAATGTTTGTGGACCTATTGCCAAAACACCTGAAGGCATAAAACCAATTGGATCCAAATGGGTGTTTGTAAGGAAGAGAAATAAGAAAAATAAAATCACAAGATATAAAGCCATACTAGTTGCCCAAGGTCTTTCTCAAAGACCGGGAATTGATTATGAAGAAACATATTCACTAGTTATAGATGCAATCATATTAAGATACTTAATGAGCCTAGCGGCATCTAGAAATCTTGAAATATATCTTATGGATGTTGTGATATCATATTTATATGGATCACCTGATAATGATATATACATGAAAATCCCAGAAGGATTGGAGATGCCCAAAACATTGAATTCGAAATCTAAAGAAATATGTTCGATCAAGTTACAAAAATTTCTTTATGGATTAAAACAATATGGACGCATGTGGTAGAATCGCTTAAGTGAATACTTGTTGAATAAAGGTTACACCAATGATGTGATATGCCTTTGTATGTTTATCAAGAAATCATCATTGGGATTTGTGATCATTTCGATATATGTTGATGACTTGAATATGATTGGAACTCAAAAAGAAACTAAATGAAGCAAGAAATCATATGAAAGAAGAGTTCAAAATGAAAGATCTCAGAGAGATACAACTTTGTCTTGTACTACAAATAGAGCACCTCCAAGATGGAATATTTGTACATCAATCAAATTATACCAATAAGCTCTTAAAACATTTTTATATGGATAAAGTGAATCCTTTGAGTAGTCCAACGGTAAATAAATCACTTGACGTTGATAACGATCCATTTAGACCGTGCAAAAATGATGAAGAAATATTAGGTCCTGACGTACCTTATATGAGCGCTATTGGTGGGCTTTGTTGGTTTCCCTAGGATCCTGGGCCTAGGTGATTGAATCTAAGAACTGACCTCGTGATTACCTGTAGATTGGCAGCGGAAATTAGAGCAGGTAAACGAGATCTAGAGCGCCTCAATCGCTGCGCCTCTAACGTAGTCCACACGCACACAAGCTGGAATCCGCCGGGATGCTAGTACCGGTGATCGGATCTCCTAGGATTCTCTACGTGTTTCTCGAGGAAGAGGGTCTGTTTTTCTGTCAAGAAAAACTGTCTGCGACGGCTCTCCTTCTTTTAGGTCGTGTAACCTGGCCCTTATAAATAGGCCCATGGTTTACAAACCATAACATAAGTTATGGTATCGACCTTGTGTCGATCGTTGCAACAATGGCATCGATCAACACACCTCTTAACACACGAATTCAATGTGTATCCAATACACATTGATCAGACCATATGCCAATGATCAATTCCCTACAGACGCGTATCCAACTTGCTTGGGTGTGTGACCCTTTAGGTTCACACGATACTAGAAATGAGTTACAACTCATTTGTTATAAGCGGTTTCTAGCAAAACATAATGACTACCCAGTATCACATGAATTGTCCGATCTCGACAATACAACTATCTTTAGAGTAAGTACAATGTGATTTCAGGACATAATCCCAACAATCTCCCACTTGTACTGGAATCATCTATTCCCATAATCCCTTTATCGCTATATCTCGATATGGCATAAGGCAAGAAACTGTGTCATCCTTATTATAGCCAATATCATGTTCATCGAACTTATGATCTATACTGATAAAACAAACGACTGACAATCACCTCGTTTGAGCACGGCCATGCATTTTCTCAATATCAAATATTCGATAGGCCCTGGGATATTTATCTCCTTTTATAGGAGGGACAAATCCCATCTTGTTCCATCCCTGTTTCTACACATACTTCATGATACGCATAAGCAATGCCGTTATAGCCGCCAGTTACGGAACGACGTTTGACAATGTCAAAACGCACCAATTCATATGCTAGAAAGCATGATGAACTCAGGTCTAAGGACTATACTCTATAGTCGTAATGAGAAACTCTCATGACACATATATATAACTATCCTGTAGAGTTCTCATTAGCGGGTCATGTCCGATCATATGTTCACCAACATATATCTATGTGACTGACTGTGATACTCATATCATTGATTCCATGAAACCTAGTCAACAGTCACCTCACAAGCTAGTCTCTCGCGGTTGTCAGTGTTCCACTTTGACAATCTCGACTAGGGACAATCATAATTTATGTCATCTTTTACTTATAGGGTTTCATGATCAAGTCCTCAACTTGATGTCCTATAACTTGAACATAAAATACTTGGGACCATTATTTAATCATCCAATGATCAAATAATGCTGATGTCAGTTTGACTTACATAAACACTACCATGGCATGTCTATGTAAAGACTATAACATAACTAAAGTTACTCCCACTAGAATCAAGATCATCTTTTAGATATCTTATACCTACAACAACATAATAAATCTGGTGCTTAGGTTGTGGGAGAGACTGCGGTGTTATTGCTTGAAACGATTTCAACAAACCACATCGCCATTCGGATAAGAGCACTATTCTACGGTCCACTGTTTGGAGCCTTTCCAACAGATAGCACCGCTATTCAGACAAAGAGACATAACCAGGTGTGAACCGGGAATCGTCTTTGTCCGTCTAACTACTTTCAACTGGTTCGTCACTTTATCAGTTTACCACGAACCTATCCGTAGTGTTTCTCAAACACTTGGGATATTTCTGGTAACTGTTCAGTGACTATTATCGGAACATTTTTGGTATTTTCTCGTCATGCTTTATGCGTAAGCTGCATCTAGACGAGCGCAAAATATGGCATTCATGATGGATTCTATTGCAGCAGCATTAGCAATCACACTCATTAATAATAGCTCAGCTAGTGTCCAAAACACTTTATCTTGCTAAGATTATTGCCATAAGACCTTTGGTATGAAGCCATTCTTGGAATTATGCATATTGGAACTGTCCAATACCTTATCAACATAAGGATTTTGACACGATCCAACTAGCCTTTCTGATCCATTCCAATGGATCCTAATTCCAAGAACTTTTACGGCCATCTCCAATGTCTATCGTTAAATTTGACTTCCGACCCAAATCTTGATAAGACTTTGGCGTTGGAACGTCGTTTATGAGATTAAGTATGTTGTCTACATACAGTGTGAGAATTGCAATTTCGCTCCCACTAGTCTTCTTGTAAACGCATGGTTTCTTTTCCTTTCTGATCAAGTCAAAACTTTTGACCACATTATCAGAATGTTGATTCCAACTCCAAGATGTTTGCTTCAATCCAGAAATGGATCGGTGAAGCTAACATGCACACCCAGCCAATTTTCGGAGTTGGGGCTCACCATCGCTTCTTTGAATTTCGCATGCTCGTCACTTTTCAATGATCAACAGATCACGACAATTGGTTACGAGAAATCACTCTCGAGTTAGTGACGAATCCTTTCGGATCTGCGAATCTCAGACTCCACAGGTGCAGATCCTACAGCACTTTGTAGATCTCACCGCTGCTTTCCCTCGACAGGTTGAGCAGCCTCCTGTGTTTATCGAATTTCTTCGATGTGTACTTTTACTCCCACTGTTCCTTTCGAAAGTACGATCTTTCTCAAAAGACACAGTTCCGAACAACATTACTTTGTCCTCGGATTGGTTGCAAAAGTAGCAAGCCTTGGTTTCCTTAGGACAACCAGCGAGGTAGAACTTATCAAATATGGGTTCAAGTTTGTTTGTTGACTACTGTCTTACACAAGCCTTGCAATCCCAATTAATCAGAAAAAACAAATTTGGAAATCACCCAGTCCACATCCAATGTGGTGTTTTTCACTGATTCTGATAGAAACTTATTTAGCGTAAACATAGACATTTTAGAACGTATTCTTAAATGATTATGGAAGATTCATGTGACTCATCATTAATCGGAGCATATCTAATAAAATCCGATTCATTCTGTCAGATGATCACCCAATTCTTGACTTAAGTATTTTCCTCCGCGATTCAATCGAGGATCTCAATACTTCTGTCAAATTGGTTCTACACTTCATCTTGGAACTCCTCAAGGGATTCCTGCTCGTGTCTCATCAAATGAACACATCCATACTTATTGATGCCATCAATAAGGTAATGAAGTACATAAGATTTCCTTTTGCACTAATGCTCATCGGACCGCATACATCAGTATGTGTAAGGCCCAATAAGCCTCTGGCCCGTATCCTTCAGCTCTGCTAAAAGGGCCTTAGTCATTTGGCCTAGTGAGCAGAATTCATATCTTAAATGATTAATAATCAAATGAGTCCAAAACTATGGAACTTCTGAATCCGCTTCACTTTGTGTGGTTAAATGACTGTGCTAAGGAAAAATCGACTTCAAGTCATCAGACTTAAAGTGTTTGGTATTTATGTTATGTGTACAAGCGTACATTGGTTCAAGATATAAAACCCATTCCAAATGGGGTGCTACCATAGAATATTTCATTAAGATCTAAAGAACAAAGCTTGTCTTTTATCAAAATGAAAAACATCCAAATTCTTACAAGAAAATGAAAGACATTTCTGCACAAGGCAGATACATAGTAGCAATTACTTAATTTCTAAAACCAAGTATGAAAGGCTCCTACAAGTAGAGAATCTCTACGGCTCATGCAGC
Source organism: Orychophragmus violaceus (assembly GCA_030180135.1). Taxonomy (NCBI): domain Eukaryota; kingdom Viridiplantae; phylum Streptophyta; class Magnoliopsida; order Brassicales; family Brassicaceae; genus Orychophragmus; species Orychophragmus violaceus. The sequence continues at coordinate 43,330,397 of CM058239.1, forward strand.
AACCATTGCTTCATACCAGACACGCAGTTCCACTTGTCCTTTCTTCAACGTTCTACTGTCGCTTGGGTCCTGCATATTAAAAATATCAGTACCACAACTAGTATCCAATACTTACGTAGAACTTGAATTAATAACACAATACCTGAAGAAGAAGTACCATACATCTCCTTCATCTCTTGTGAATCTTCCAAGAATTTAATGCAATCTCTCTTCCAATGCCCTGACTCATCGCAATAGAAGCATTTTCTAACACCAGATGGGCCTGACTTGGGTTTATAAGATGACACAGGCTTATCCTGATTCCAAATCTGGACGGCCTTGCCTCTACCCTTGCCAATACAAGATTTCTCAAATCTTTTACCATTTACGATGTTTTGCTCTGCTGTTTTGAGCATGCCATGCAGCTCAGTCAACGTCTTCGTCAAGCCTTTCTTGATATAGTTCTTAATGAACTTGTCATAGCTTGACGGCAGTGACTGCAGAATGATGTCAGTGGCCAACTCTAAGCTGACAGGACATTCCAGTCTCCCCAGGTTATCAATGTAACCCATCAGTTTAATGACACGAGGACTTGCTGGAGCATCCTCTGGTAGCTTGCACTCAGTTAGAGACTTCACCATCTGGAATCTCTCAACTCGTGCCAGATCCTGAAACTTCAGTTTCAGGCTGGTGATCATCTCTATTGGCGACTCCATGTTCTCGTATTGACTCTTCAAGTCCGAGTTCATGGTAGCCAACATCAGACCACGCACATCTACCACATCAATATAATGCTCATTCCAAGCATTATATGCTGCATGCGAGCGATTGGTCCCAAGCATTTCTGGAAGAGCCTTTTCAAGGACATAGTCCTTGCTCTCCTGCTTGAGAATGAATCTCAGATTCCGATACCAATCCAGGAAGTTGGATCCATTTAACATGTCCTTCTCAAGGACGGATCGCAACGAGAAAGTAGTCTCAGACATAGGCTGAAAATTTTAATCAAAGAAAATTTTAGTTATGATTTCAGGAAATGAGGAATCTTATCCAATAAGAAAACTCGAATTATATTCAAACAATGTTTCCTCTATGAATATAATGATCCAAGATCCATACATCACTAAAATCTGACTGGACGACTCGCCATCACCCAGAGTTTAGTAATCTAGGTAAGCAAATCATTGCTAATTGTACCCAGTATAACTCTTGGTCGCAGATGAGACAATCCATGTCCTATCTACTCTGATGTCTCTGGGCCCAGAACTTCTGATAGCCCAGTCAAGTAAACCAATCTCTTATGTCTTGTGATCATTGACAGTCGCACTGCAAGTCTATCAATGATCACCTCCTTACTCATGTAGTAGTGGATACCAAGGACTCCAAGACTATCCAACAAGCGAAACGAGTCTTGACAGTAGACAAGATTGGGCAAGACATCAAGGTCACTTGATATTTAGTTGAGGAAATGGAACTTTAAAAGTTTAGTAATTCAATCTCTTAGGTCACGTAATTGTAGATGTCAAGCACTGCAAGACCATCAACGTTACTATCTGCCTTACTCACGTAATTGTGGATACCAAGCTCTTGGCAAGACTATCCAACAACGAAACGAGTCTTGACAGTTGACCTTATTGAAACTAAGCTTTGATCTAACACACATCCAATGTGTATTAGACATGTTTAGAACATTTTTAACTTTTAATTTCAATTAAGTTTTACTTGTTCTAATTTAAGTGGGTTAGGTCATTTGGTTCGGTTTTTCAATCATCTGGTTCAAAACCAAACGATTACGGTTCGCATCGTCACCACGCGCATCGACTGACACACTTGGTCGACATTTGATATGCAACCTTTACCAACCCTATAACCTGTCTTAGACCAATTGCGATAACCGGTCCAATCTAATTGAACCGACTTATCCAATCATACTGATCTTAACTAATCAAATCGGTTTATTCCAATTGAGATAACTAATTCAATCCAATTGAATCAATTCATCCAATTTAAACCGATCTGATCTACCTTAAACAAGCATGATAACCAATTCAATCCAATTGAACCGATCAACCAATCGCAAGGCTTGTGTCGACCGACACTAAACCTGTGTCGATCGATACAGTAGGGTATTAGGGAATTTTATTCGAATTAAGTCGACATAACCATGCGATATAACCGGTTCAAACCAATTGAACCGATCTATCCTTTCGCACAACCTGTGTCGATCGATTCACCCAGTGTGTCGATCGACACAGTGCGATTTCTAAATCGAAACCCATTGTTTTAATTAGGCGAATTCGCGGTGCATCGATCGACACAAACTTGTGTCGATCGACGCTATGCGAAAACACAATTGCTTTTGCATTTTCGCGCTGCATCGATCGATGCACCCAGTGCACCGATCGATGCTGTGCGAAAACCCTAAATCAGTTTTGCCGTTTTCGCGCTGCATCGATCGACACACCCAGTGCATCGATCGATGATGTGCGAAAACACAGTTCTTCGTTTTCGATATTAATAAATCCGAGATTCTTATTAACAAAACGAATCCTAGCTAGCATCAATTCAATCAAAGTGCCATTTAATCGAATTCTAGGCTACTGATTCAATCTATTAAACCCTATGGCTCTGATACCACTGTTGGTTTCCCTAGGATCCTGGGCCTAGGTGATTGAATCTAAGAACTGACCTCGTGATTACCTGTAGATTGGCAGCGGAAATTGGAGCAGGTAAACGAGATCTAGAGCGCCTCAATCGCTGCGCCTCTAACGTAGTCCACACGCACACAAGCTGGAATCCGCCGGGATGCTAGTACCGGTGATCGGATCTCCTGGGATTCTCTACGTGTTTCTCGAGGAAGAGGGTCTGTTTTTCTGTCAAGAAAAACTGTCTGCGACGGCTCTCCTTCTTTTAGGTCGTGTAACCTGGCCCTTATAAATAGGCCCATGGTTTACAAACCGTAACATAAGTTACGGTATCGACCTTGTGTCGATCGTTGCAACAATGGCATCGATCGACACACCTCTTAACACACGAATTCAATGTGTATCCAATACACATTGATCAGACCATATGCCAATGATCAATTCCCTACAGACGCGTATCCAACTTGCTTGGGTGTGTGACCCTTTAGGTTCACACGATACTAGAAATGAGTTACAACTCATTTGTCATAAGCGGTTTCTAGCAAAACATAATGACTACCCAGTATCACATGAATTGTCCGATCTCGACAATACAACTATCTTTAGAGTAAGTACAATGTGATTTCAGGACATAATCCCAACAGGCTTATGTGCCTTGCAAATTGTACTCGGCCTGATATAAAATTTGCTACAAACTTACTAGTAAGTTTGCATTGAACCGTCGACATTGGAACAGAATAAAACATATATTTTGTTATCTCTAAGGTACCATTGATTTGAGTTTATTTTATCTTAGAAACTCTGAGTTTGGTCTAGTTGATTTTGCAGATGCCGTATATTTATCAGATCCTCCTAAAGCACGTTCACATGTGAACTGGATACGTTTTCACAGTTGTCGAAACTGCAATCTCGTGGCGTTCCCAAAAACAGACATTGGTAGCAACTCCATCAAATCATGCATAAACTATTGCGCTCCACGAAGCATGTAGAGAATATGTATGGTTAAGATCTATAACTCTTCACATTCAAGAAGCAAGTGGAATAGCCACAAAGAAAGAACCAACAAAGTTGTTCGAAGATAATTATGCATGTGTCACACAACTAAAAGAAGGATACATCAAGAGCGACCGAACAAATCATATCCCTCCAAGATATTCCTCATACATTCAAGAACTCGTGAAAATCAAGAAGCCAACATCGAGTATGTCTATTCGTGTGACAATGCAGCAAACCTCTTTACAAAGGCGCTTCCTCCCTCATCATTCCAAAAACATATTCATAATATCAGAATGCATCATTTCCGTGATTTATGAAGATCCATCAGTTTCAGGAGGAGATTATGTTATTGTATTCTTTTTCCCTTGCCATAGTTTTTATCCCATCGAGTTTTTTCATGATAAAATTTTTAACGAGCCAGTACGTAATTAAAGATAGATAATCAAGGGAGAGTGTTAAAGGATAAATGATTATCCACTACCAATATCCCACCATTCTCCAATCAATTACTTTATTCATCCACTACTTATTTGTTTATATTTATTACAAGTCTATAAATAGACATTGTGTGTATGTAATTCTATGATCAATACCATAAACATAAATTTTTCACTCTCTCACTCTCATCTTTCTTACTCACATCTTTTGATACATTCTTTACTCCCTCATATCTATCTCTCTCCCCTCCACACCAAACCTAACCAAATTCTTTTTAATATAAAATAACATATAAATACATATTTATACTATATATATATACCAAATACACATATATCTAAATAAGAATTTGCAATTGAATTGTTTTTTTTTGTTGGTGAATAGTTCAATTAAACATTGAAAGAGATACCTAATTATGAAGTATTAATGACACAAAATTGCAATTACTCATTAATTTATTATTATATACTATATTGACTTATGAAGATCTACATGTCACAGCTCCACTTGTACCATATTGAATGGCTTTATAAAAATTCATATTTAACGGTTAACTAGATCACACTAATTTTTTAATATAAATTTGTCTCATTTAATTTGTATAAATGAAAATATATTAGAATTTGACTCGAAACAACATTTTTGTTTAGGCCTATCCATTATCTTTTAGTTAGATTTAATTCAGATTTTAGATTAAAAGAAACATATGCAAACTGAAACCAACTTTAATTTGGATTGGTTAAATAACTTATTTTCGGTTTGCATTTGATCTTGATTCCAGCACTTGTATTAATTTAATAATTATAAAACTTATTTTGAGTAATATTAGTATCATTTTTGGTATGTATATATAATATTTAAATCAAATACTATTTTGAAATAACTTTTGAGACATTCGGTTTGAACTCGGTTCAAATTCCGGTTGCTTCGATTTGTTTTTCTTTTATAACTCATATGTCCAGTTTTGGTTTTAAGGATATTTTGATCCGGTTCGATTTCTTGGGTTAATTTCAGTTTTTGTTTATTTTGGATAATCAGGTCTTTTAAGCTTAATAATTGGGTATGAACATTGGTTCTACAGCTCTTTCGATTTTTAGTTTTTTTTTCAAATACAGAGATATGAAACATTTATATACTTGCGAAATTCAAGTCATTTTGGTTTAGTTCTTTCGGTTTTTTTCTGTTCTTTCAATTTTTGAATCAATAGTATGTTTGATAATTGACTAATACCCCCAAAAAATTGGATTATGTTTGGTTATTGTTTATTTTTCAAATAATTTTGGATATCTTAAATAAAATTTAAGTGTTCGGATAGTTCAAATAAAGGTCAAATACTTTTAAAATATTTTGTTAAAACTATTTGAGCTATTTTGAATAATTTGATGTTTTGGTAATATTCAATTAGTTTCAATTATTCAGCTACTTTAAATTTAAATATTATTTATATTTTTATGTAAAAAATTTATATTTTAAAATTTTCAGATATTTTTTTGGTTTTAGATTCAGTGTAATTTAAGTATTTTAAATATGAAAATTTAGAAATCATTTGAGTATCTTGGTTTTTTTTATTCGGTTCAGTTATGATTGTTTCGATTTTTAAGTCGAGACCTATTAATAATGATCTGCTAATTTCATTGGTAAGCAAAAATGTCCGTTTGCTTCCAAGTTCCAACGTATCCATCTATTACCAAGAATTTTACTTGAAGATTCCTGTGATTGTTTTTACACCAAGAAAACGTGTCTACTCTAATCTGAGTCGTTGCATCAACAAACAAACACGTGTTCATGTCTAAGAACCTCTGAGAGCATCCGTCCATCTCTAATCACACAACAGATCTTTGTACTTATGTATCTATACAGAGAGATTAAGAGAAGTGTGTACCAATTTACGAAGTCCAAGAAAAAGAAAGACAGAAACAACAAAGAGGACGAAGAGCAGAAACTGTTGTTGTCAGATTTGTCCACGTCTAGATGGTAAACTCAGTCTTATCTTTAGTCCTCTGCAAAAAAAAAAAAAAAAAAGATTTCTTACTGTTAAAAAGCAGAGGAGCCCTATAGTAAAAAGTTCTGTAGAGAAGGTTCAAACTTCAAAAACTAGCTGCTTTTTTTTTTACTGTGTTCAGAAGCGGTAGATGAGTAACGTGGCCACACTATGGGACCAGTTGGTTGGTTCCAAAAATGGCGTCTTTGGTCAACTTGTCTTAAAGTTACTTTGGATCCTTAAGAAGACCTCTTACCAAAACTGTAACCAAATGATGACCAAGTTGAAGATATGCTTAAATACTGAAAATTACTAGAGCAGAGTCACATTCGTTATTATCGAAACCAGTTCATCTAAGTGAATTTACAAGCGAAGATCTCTCATCTCTATGGAAATAAATCCCAAAATACTTCACCAAAGTTAGCTATAAAAGATTTGTTTCTCAATAGTGAAACATTAACTGATCTAGGGTCATTGATGTTGTTGAACCTGCACAGTGTTTATGAAAATAGCTAGAATCATGTACTGAAGCTATCTGTTAACACTCTAAGCTAATACATCTCTCTAGCTAACATCCATCTCAATTGCTATATTTACAAGAGAAAATAAACAACAATATTTTCTTAGGTGACACGAGACACTGTTTCCACATACTTTTCACCACAGGTTGATATGAAAAAACTCAGTAGGTGAAAAAACTCCACAGGTTAATATGGAATCCTATACCTGAAGTATGGGAAAGAAGACTCTAGCTTTAAAGAGACTTCTCGAATCTCAGCTCGTATCAAAAGATCCCTTCCTGGATCAAGAGTTTTTCTACTAAGATGCATTCAGTGTCTTAAGGAAACATTGCAGCATTGCCCTCAATAAAGGCTTTTATTTTGTAATGTGTCTTCCTTGCTGCCTGGTAAGATACCGTCATCCCTAAATTCGAAAACTCTGCTCGTCTAGCTGACGACGGAATCTTCACTCCTTTATTGTAACACGACAAGAGCAGTTTGGAAGCGCATACGAGCCACCTATCTTGGCATAGATTATGAACAACAGAAGTGATATGTTGACTGAAATCTTTGCTGGAGTGTATTAGCTTGGATCAAATGATGGTGTCGAGTTTACCTCAGCCGCGGGGGAGAAGGGAGGGGAAGAAGGCACATGAGGATATGGATATCTATCAAATAAAATACTTCTTTTCTTCTTAGTTACAAAGATACGTACATAGCTTGAATATATAGAAGAGTTTCTAGAGTCTACTTTTGGACATACACATAATCAATTCCTATACGTATCTATACAATAAAGGAAACTATACAATTAGCTCATATCCTCTTAATTTGATTTCCTTCATTGGATATGTAGCCGTTAACACCCCTGCTCAAATTGTGTATGTAAGTCTTTCATACCCAACTTGAAGATAGCCTTTTGGAACTCCATGTTGCAAACTCCTTTTGTTAACATGTCCGCTAACTGATTTTCTGATTTAACAAATGGAAATCGAATGATTTTATCATCGATCTTCTCTTTTATGAAATGTCGGTCGATCTCCACATGCTTGGTTCTATCATGTTGTACCGGATTGTGAGCGATATCAATTGCTGCTGTATTGTCACAAAACATATCCATCTCACCTGCCTGAGAAAAACCAAATTCTGATAATAGATTTCTAAGCCACAACAGCTCTTGAATGCCTTTTCTCATCCCTCTAAATTCTGCCTCAGCACTTGACAGTGCTACAACCTTTTGCTTCTTGCTTCGCCAACTTACTAGATTTCCTCCAACAAAAACAAAATACCCAGAAGTTGACCGCCTATCTGAAGGACTCCCTGCCCAATCTGCATCTGTGTATCCTTCAATTCTTAGATGATCATTTTTTGTAAACAATAAGCCTCTGTCGGGGCATGACTTCAAATACCGAAGAACTCGCATAACTGCGTTCATGTGATCTTCACTTGGACGATGCATAAATTGACTCAAAACACTTACAGCATATGAGATGTCTGGTCGGGTATGAGATAAATATATAAGCTTCCCTACCAATTTCTGGTATTGCTCTTTGTCAGTTGGCGTTTGATCTGGATAATCTCCAAGTTTGTGATTCTGAACAATTGGTGTGTCCACCGGCTTGCAGTCTAGATAACCTATTTCAGTGAGTAAGTCCAGCACATATTTCTGTTGTGATATGAAAATCCCCTTGTTTGATCTTACCACTTCTATTCCCAGAAAGTATTTAAGACCACCAAGATTCTTCATCTCAAATTCCCTACCAAGTGCTTCTTCTAAGCGTGAAATCTCTTCCACATCATTTCCGGTAATAATCATATCATCGACATAAATTAAGAGTGTTGTGACTAACCTTCCATTACGCTTCAGAAATAGAGTATGATCACCGTTACTTTGGAAAAATCCATGCTTCTTCATTGCTTGAGTAAACCTTCCAAACCATGCTCGAGGAGACTGCTTTAGTCCATAAAGTGCCTTCTTGAGCTTACATACCACTCGAGATCTTGAGTCTACTGTAAACCCTTGTGGAACATCCATATATACCTCTTCTTCTAAATCTCCATGAAGAAACGCATTCTTCACATCGAACTGATGCAAATGCCAATCAAGATTAGCAGCTAATGAAATAATAATCCTCACCGTACTTAACTTTGCGACCGGTGAGAACGTCTCTTTGTAATCAACTCCATATGTTTGTGTATATCCTTTGGCAACTAATCTAGCTTTGTACCTCTCTACCGATCCATCCGCGTTGTACTTTATAGTAAAAACCCATCTACACCCAACTGTTTTCTTTCCTTGAGGTAACGACATCAACATCCACGTTTCATTCTTCAACAATGAATCCATCTCCTCTTGAACTGCTTCAGTCCACCTTGGATCTTTGAAAGCTTCTTCTATTGTGTCTGGAATGTGATGGAGTGATAGTGGGGCTGTTCGTTGGATCATTTGACATATCCATCCAGATGGTTCATCTAAATGATCCATCCAAATGATCCATCTGAATGTTGTTCGTTGTTTTGTCGATGTTTTTCGATGTTCATTTGAATGGATCATTTAGATGAACATGTGTGTTGTTTATTTATTTTTATTTTTTGTAAACCTCAATTCCATCTAGATGAGTTTAATAAGAAAATGAATAAACTACTCTACTTTAAACTAATTATATTTTTAGTTTTAATTATTACTATATTATTTTAAATAATAATCTAAAATATATTTATATCTAATTAATTTTTAAATTATTATTATTATATTGATAGGAAAACACAATATTATAGATTTGGCGAGAAAATGTGATTTTGCAGTTTTAAGGAAAAATATGATTTTTACGGTTTTAGCAAAAAAAACTCATTTTTATGATTTTGGCAGAAAATGCGATTTTACGGTTTTGGCGAGAAAACGCGATTTTTTCGTTTTGACGGAAAACACGATTTTCGGTTTTGGCGGGAAAACACGATTTTGCGGTTTTGGCGGGAAAACACGATTTTGCAATTTTTGCGGAAAAACGCGATTTTGCTGTTTTGGCGGAAAACACGATTTTGCGGTTTTTGCGGGAAACACGATTTTGCGGTTATGGCGGGAAAATGCGATTTTGCGATTTTTATGGAAAACACGATTTTGCGGCTTTTGCGGAAAAACGCGATTTTGCGGTTTTGGCAGAAAAACACGATTTTGCGGTTTTGGCGGGAAAACATGATTTTGCGATTTTTTGCGGAAAACCCGAATTTGCTATTTTGGCGGAAAACGCGATTTTGCGGTTTTGGCGGGAAACGTGATTTTGCTGTTTTGGCGGGAAAACACGATTTTGCGGTTTTGGCGGAAGAACACGATTTTGTGATTTTGGCGGGAAAACGCGATCTTGCGGTTTTGACGGAAAAATGCGATTTTGCGGTTTTGGCGAAAAACGCGATTTGCGGTTTTGCGAAAAAACACGATTTTACGGTTTTGCGAGAAAACACGATTTTGCGGTTTTTGCGAAAAAACGCAATTTTGCGGTTTTGGCGTAAAAACGTGATTTTGCGGTTTTGGCGGGAAAATGTGATTTTGCTGTTTTGGCGGAAAAACGCGATTTTGCGGTTTTGGCGGAAAAACGTGATTTTGCTGTTTTGGCGGAAAAGCGCGATTTTGCGGTTTTGGCGGGAAAACACGATTTTGCGGTTTTTGCGGAAAACGCGAATTTGCGATTTTGGCGGAAAAAGCGATTTTGCGGTTTTGGCGTAAAAACGCGATTTTACGGTTTTAGCGAGAAAATACGATTTTGCGATTTTGGCAAAAAACACGATTTTGCGATTTTAGCGGGAAAACACGATTTACGATTTTGACGGAAAAACACGATCAAATGATCCATTTAAATAATTAAGATTTATTAGTAATTTGTTATTTTTGGATGAATCATCTCCATCCAAATGATCCAAATTGGTTCATCTAGATGAGTTTGAAAATTTTGCCTAAATTTTAAAAACTCATTCAGATGATCCATCTGGATGGAGATGGATGGATGTTGTTTTTGTTACTAAACGAACATCAATTTTCATCTCCATCCAGATGGGTCATCTGAATGGACAAACGAACAACACCAGTGTCTTTGAAAAACTGTTAAGAGGTTCTGGCAGATTCGTACTAACGTAGTTGGCAATGGGGTATTTAGACTTTGGCTTCTTTGTCTCCGGTGAATAACGATTTGGTGGTTTTCCACGATTCTGTCTTACGGGTAAGGAAAAAACAACACCAAGGTTAGTTTCGAAATCTGAATTGACTTGTTCATTGCTTACCTCGTTATCTTCTTCGTTGGTCACATGATGATCCGATGGATTGCTGCCGTCTAATTGCTCCGTGTCGTTCCTAGAGATTTCTTCATGTTCTGGTCTGCCTGAAGAGGCTAAATCACCATTTGGGTTTGAATCCATTTCTGGCCCATAAATCACAAGACCATTCTCTCTTGCATTTTGACTTGTTTCTTCCAAAACTATTAGTGACGTGTTGACTCTTTGCTGCATACTCAATTCAGGTCCAACTGGGCCTGTGAGCCCATTTGGAGAGGCTGCTTTTTCTTTTTCTTTTGCGACAGCCTCAGCTTCCACGACACATTGGTTTGGAGATTGATAATTCAGCCAATTCATTTCTTCTTTCTCTTCATGATTCTCCCCCTGAAGAACAGAATTGGGTGAGTAGAAAAATTCAGATTCTACAAACGTCACATCCATAGTTGTGATCATTCGTTTTGTCTGAGGTTCGTAACATCGATAGCCTTTTTGAGTTGACCCATATCCCAGAAATAGACAACGAGATGCACATGGGTTAAGCTTATTCCTTTGATGTTTGTGAATATGCACGAAGACTACGCAGCCAAATATTTTAGGAGGAAGCATTAAAATTGAAGGTAATGTGACATAAGTAGAGAAAACCGAAAGAGGAGAACGAAATTGTAAAATCTGTGAGGGCATTCGATTAATGAGATAAACGGATGTTGTTACCGCATCTGCCCAATAATGGACAGGGACATTTGCTCCAATGAGGAGAGATCGTGCTGTTTCGAGAATGTGACGATTTTTCCGTTCCGCCACACCATTTTGTTGAGGTGAATACGAACAAGACGTCTCATGAATTAAGCCATTGCTCGTAAAGAATTCCTGAAAGTTTTTGTTAATAAATTCTCCACCATTGTCTGATCTTAAACGTCGGACTTTTGTCTCAAACTGCGTTTGGACCACTGTATAAAAGTTCTTAAAAACAGAAAAAACATCAGATTTATGTTTAAGTAAATAAACCCATGTCATACGAGTGCAATCATCAATGAAAGTAACAAACCAAAAATAACCTGAAGTACTAGAAACTGGAGCTGGACCCCAAACATCCGAGTGAACAAGGGTAAAAGGCAAATCACTTTTTGATAAACTAGGAGAAAATGTAGTTCGATGACTTTTAGCAAGAATGCAAGTCTGACACTTAAAGTCATCAACATATAAGTTTTTGCAAAGAGAAGGAAAAAGATGCTTCATATAACTAAAAGAAGGGTGACCTAACCGACGATGCCACAACCACAATTGACGTTCCGCAGGATCATTTGCAAGATTAGCGTGACCAGTTCGAACATCATCAACATAATACAAGCCATCGCGTTTAGTACCACGCCCAATGATCTCCTTGGAAGGAATGTCCTGAAGAAGACAAAAGTGAGGGTAAAGTATAGCAACACAATTAAGGTCCTCTGTTATTTGACTTATTGACAGTAACTTATTACGTAAAGATGGAATCAAAAGAGTATTTGACAATTTAAGAGTAGGGGAAATATTTATTGTGCCAGCTCCTGTGACAGGTGATAACACACCATTAGCGTTAGATATAGATTTTTTTCTTGGTTTAACAAACTCAGAAAAATCAGAAGCAGTAAATGTCATATGATCAGTTGCCCCCGAGTCAAAAAGCCATTTATCATTATCAAGATGAGTAGTTATTGAGCATAAAGCTTTACCAGAAATACCTGAATCATCGTTATTAAAATCACAAGTTAAAAAGGTTGTACCTGGGTCATCTTTATTGAATTTTTCAATGCCACTTTGAGATGTTCCACTGAATCTTAGTTTCGGTTCTGATGATGAAAGAGAGGTTTGTGTCACCTGTTCACCTGTGCAATGATCTCCAGTTCCAGATTGTATATTCTGGTTTGAAGCATCACACATTAGGGCTGCTTTACCAGAATTTGGTCGGTTTGAATAGGTCGCTGCAGCTGTAGTTCCTCCTCCTTTCTTCTTTTTCTGAAAATCTGACCACCACTCTGGATATCCGTGTATCTTAAAACACGTCTCTTTGGTGTGTTTTGTCCCTCCACAATGAGAACACTTCACACTACTAAAGTTATGTTTTGCTTGAGATGAACTTTGTAGTTGAAACTCCATATGTGGTGGACCGTTGCGGAAGCTTGTGACACCCTTTGCTGTCATTCCTACTCCAGAAATCTCATTTCTATCACCATTATTCATAACGACTTTCCGTAAGGCTTCTCTTCGAACATAAGCATATGCCTGCTCAATGGATGGGAAAGGTTGAATCTGTAAGACATTAGAACGAATATTATCGAGATTGTCGTCTAACCCATCTAAGAACTTGTAAACTCGATCCTCTTGAATTAATCTGTTGTAGCGCCGAACATCTGCTGGACACTCCATTGAATTTGGACGCCGAAAATCGATTTCACGCCAGAGAACGTAGCAGCAACAGCATCCCATACGTCTTTTGCTGTTGGAAATCTAATGAAATTTCCAATAAGTTTGGCATCCATTGAATTAATTAGCCATCCTTTTACAATGGCGTTATCTGTTTCCCAATGAGAGAAAGCTGGATCATCGGACGAAGGTTGGGTTAATCTTCCATTGATGTAGCCGAGCTTCTGCCTTCCTGCTAGATGCATCTCTACCACCTGAGCCCATAGACCATAGTTGGTCTCATCCAATCGAACATTGATTGAACCACCATAAGGGTCCTGGGGTTGAACCATGGATACCTTACTCAAGGCATCATTGATTTTTGTTGTAAAATCTTTTATAAAAGTCAAGGAGTTTAGATCTGTGGAGACATCATCACCTCCACCAGCCATTGTTTAAAAAAAAGTATAAAGAAGAAGAAAAAAATGGAAAAATCAAGTGTTTAGAAAACTTTGCTCTGATACCATATCAAATAAAATACTTCTTTTCTTCTTAGTTACAAAGATACGTACATAGCTTGAATATATAGAAGAGTTTCTAGAGTCTACTTTTGGACATACACATAATCAATTCCTATACGTATCTATACAATAAAGGAAACTATACAATTAGCTCATATCCTCTTAATTTGATTTCCTTCATTGGATATGTAGCCGTTAACACCCCTGCTCAAGTTGTGTATGTAAGTCTTTCATACCCAACTTGAAGATAGCCTTTTGGAACTCCATGTTGCAAACTCCTTTTGTTAACATGTCCGCTAACTGATTTTCTGATTTAACAAATGGAAATCGAATGATTTTATCATCGATCTTCTCTTTTATGAAATGTCGGTCGATCTCCACATGCTTGGTTCTATCATGTTGTACCGGATTGTGAGCGATATCAATTGCTGCTGTATTGTCACAAAACAGATCCATCTCACCTGCCTGAGAAAAACCAAATTCTGATAATAGATTTCTAAGCCACAACAGCTCTTGAATGCCTTTTCTCGTCCCTCTAAATTCTGCCTCAGCACTTGACAGTGCTACAACCTTTTGCTTCTTGCTTCGCCAACTTACTAGATTTCCTCCAACAAAAACAAAATACCCAGAAGTTGACCGCCTATCTGAAGGACTCCCTGCCCAATCTGCATCTGTGTATCCTTCAATTCTTAGATGATCATTTTTTGTAAACAATAAGCCTCTGTCGGGGCATGACTTATAATACCGAAGAACTCGCATAACTGCGTTCATGTGATCTTCACTTGGACGATGCATAAATTGACTCAAAACACTTACAGCATATGAGATGTCTGGTCGGGTATGAGATAAATATATAAGCTTCCCTACCAATTTCTGGTATCGCTCTTTGTCAGTTGGCGTTTGATCTGGATAATCTCCAAGTTTGTGATTCTGAACAATTGGTGTGTCCACCGGCTTGCAGTCTAGATAACCTGTTTCAGTGAGTAAGTCCAGCACATATTTCTGTTGTGATATGAAAATCCCCTTGTTTGATCTTACCACTTCTATTCCCAGAAAGTATTTAAGACCACCAAGATTCTTCATCTCAAATTCCCTACCAAGTGCTTCTTCTAAGCGTGAAATCTCTTCCACATCATTTCCGGTAATAATCATATCATCGACATAAATTAAGAGTGTTGTGACTAACCTTCCATTACGCTTCAGAAATAGAGTATGATCACCGTTACTTTGGAAAAATCCATGCTTCTTCATTGCTTGAGTAAACCTTCCAAACCATGCTCGAGGAGACTGCTTTAGTCCATAAAGTGCCTTATTGAGCTTACATACCACTCGAGATCTTGAGTCTACTGTAAACCCTTGTGGAACATCCATATATACCTCTTCTTCTAAATCTCAATGAAGAAACGCATTCTTCACATCGAACTGATGCAAATGCCAATCAAGATTAGCAGCTAATGAAATAATAATCCTCACCGTACTTAACTTTGCGACCGGTGAGAACGTCTCTTTGTAATCAACTCCATATGTTTGTGTATATCCTTTGGCAACTAATCTAGCTTTGTACCTCTCTACCGATCCATCCGCGTTGTACTTTATAGTAAAAACCCATCTACACCCAACTGTTTTCTTTCCTTGAGGTAACGACATCAACATCCACGTTTCATTCTTCAACAATGAATCCATCTCCTCTTGAACTGCTTCAGTCCACCTTGGATCTTTGAAAGCTTCTTCTATTGTGTCTGGAATGTGATGGAGTGATAGTGTCTTTGAAAAACTGTTAAGAGGTTCTGGCAGATTCGTACTAACGTAGTTGGCAATGGGGTATTTAGACTTTGGCTTCTTTGTCTCCGGTGAATAACGATTTGGTGGTTTTCCACGATTTTGTCTTACGGGTAAGGAAAAAACAACACCAGGGTTAGTTTCGAAATCTGAATTGACTTGTTCATTGCTTACCTCGTTATCTTCTTCGTTGGTCACATGATGATCCGATGGATTGCTGCCGTCTAATTGCTCCGTGTCGTTCCTAGAGATTTCTTCATGTTCTGGTCTGCCTGAAGAGGCTAAATCACCATTTGGGTTTGAATCCATTTCTGGCCCATAAATCACAAGACCATTCTCTCTTGCATTTTGACTTGTTTCTTCCAAAACTATTAGTGACGTGTTGACTCTTTGCTGCATACTCAATTCAGGTCCAACTGGGCCTGTGAGCCCATTTGGAGAGGCTGCTTTTTCTTTTTCTTTTGCGACAGCCTCAGCTTCCACGACACATTGGTTTGGAGATTGATAATTCAGCCAATTCATTTCTTCTTTCTCTTCATGATTCTCCCCCTGAAGAACAGAATTGGGTGAGTAGAAAAATTCAGATTCTACAAACGTCACATCCATAGTTGTGATCATTCGTTTTGTCTGAGGTTCGTAACATCGATAGCCTTTTTGAGTTGACCCATATCCCAGAAATAGACAACGAGATGCACATGGGTTAAGCTTATTCCTTTGATGTTTGTGAATATGCACGAAGACTACGCAGCCAAATATTTTAGGAGGAAGCATTAAAATTGAAGGTAATGTGACATAAGTAGAGAAAACCGAAAGAGGAGAACGAAATTGTAAAATCTGTGAGGGCATTCGATTAATGAGATAAACGGATGTTGTTACCGCATCTGCCCAATAATGGACAGGGACATTTGCTCCAATGAGGAGAGATCGTGCTGTTTCGAGAATGTGACGATTTTTCCGTTCCGCCACACCATTTTGTTGAGGTGAATACGAACAAGACGTCTCATGAATTAAGCCATTGCTCGTAAAGAATTCCTGAAAGTTTTTGTTAATAAATTCTCCACCATTGTCTGATCTTAAACGTCAGACTTTTGTCTCAAACTGCGTTTGGACCACTGTATAAAAGTTCTTAAAAACAGAAAAAACATCAGATTTATGTTTAAGTAAATAAACCCATGTCATACGAGTGCAATCATCAATGAAAGTAACAAACCAAAAATAACCTGAAGTACTAGAAACTGGAGCTGGACCCCAAACATCCGAGTGAACAAGGGTAAAAGGCAAATCACTTTTTGATAAACTAGGAGAAAATGTAGTTCGATGACTTTTAGCAAGAATGCAAGTCTGACACTTAAAGTCATCAACATATAAGTTTTTGCAAAGAGAAGGAAAAAGATGCTTCATATAACTAAAAGAAGGGTGACCTAACCGACGATGCCACAACCACAATTGACGTTCCGCAGGATCATTTGCAAGATTAGCGTGACCAGTTCGAACATCATCAACATAATACAAGCCATCGCGTTTAGTACCACGCCCAATGATCTCCTTGGAAGGAATGTCCTGAAGAAGACAAAAGTGAGGGTAAAGTATAGCAACACAATTAAGGTCCTCTGTTATTTGACTTATTGACAGTAACTTATTACGTAAAGATGGAATCAAAAGAGTATTTGACAATTTAAGAGTAGGGGAAATATTTATTGTGCCAGCTCCTGTGACAGGTGATAACACACCATTAGCGTTAGATATAGATTTTTTTCTTGGTTTAACAAACTCAGAAAAATCAGAAGCAGTAAATGTCATATGATCAGTTGCCCCCGAGTCAAAAAGCCATTTATCATTATCAAGATGAGTAGTTATTGAGCATAAAGCTTTACCAGAAATACCTGAATCATCGTTATTAAAATCACAAGTTAAAAAGGTTGTACCTGGGTCATCTTTATTGAATTTTTCAATGCCACTTTGAGATGTTCCACTGAATCTTAGTTTCGGTTCTGATGATGAAAGAGAGGTTTGTGTCACCTGTTCACCTGTGCAATGATCTCCAGTTCCAGATTGTATATTCTGGTTTGAAGCATCACACATTAGGGCTGCTTTACCAGAATTTGGTCGGTTTGAATAGGTCGCTGCAGCTGTAGTTCCTCCTCCTTTCTTCTTTTTCTGAAAATCTGACCACCACTCTGGATATCCGTGTATCTTAAAACACGTCTCTTTGGTGTGTTTTGTCCCTCCACAATGAGAACACTTCACACTACTAAAGTTATGTTTTGCTTGAGATGAACTTTGTAGTTGAAACTCCATATGTGGTGGACCGTTGCGGAAGCTTGTGACACCCTTTGCTGTCATTCCTACTCCAGAAATCTCATTTCTATCACCATTATTCATAACGACTTTCCGTAAGGCTTCTCTTCGAACATAAGCATATGCCTGCTCAATGGATGGGAAAGGTTGAATCTGTAAGACATTAGAACGAATATTATCGAGATTGTCGTCTAACCCATCTAAGAACTTGTAAACTCGATCCTCTTGAATTAATCTGTTGTAGCGCCGAACATCTGCTGGACACTCCATTGAATTTGGACGCCGAAAATCGATTTCACGCCAGAGAACGTAGCAGCAACAGCATCCCATACATCTTTTGCTGTTGGAAATCTAATGAAATTTCCAATAAGTTTGGCATCCATTGAATTAATTAGCCATCCTTTTACAATGGCGTTATCTGTTTCCCAACGAGAGAAAGCTGGATCATCGGACGAAGGTTGGGTTAATCTTCCATTGATGTAGCCGAGCTTCTGCCTTCCTGCTAGATGCATCTCTACCACCTGAGCCCCGTAGACCATAGTTGGTCTCATCCAATCGAACATTGATTGAACCACCATAAGGGTCCTGGGGTTGAACCATGGATACCTTACTCAAGGCATCATTGATTTTTGTTGTAAAATCTTTTATAAAAGTCAAGGAGTTTAGATCTGTGGAGACATCATCACTTCCACCAGCCATTGTTTAAAAAAAAGTATAAAGAAGAAGAAAAAAATGGAAAAATCAAGTGTTTAGAAAACTTTGCTCTGATACCATATCAAATAAAATACTTCTTTTCTTCTTAGTTACAAAGATACGTACATAGCTTGAATATATAGAAGAGTTTCTAGAGTCTACTTTTGGACATACACATAATCAATTCCTATACGTATCTATACAATAAAGGAAACTATACAATTAGCTCATATCCTCTTAATTTGATTTCCTTCATTGGATATGTAGCCGTTAACAATATCTTCATTCTTCCATCCTATTTCTCTCTCTTTTTATGTTTTGTTGAACTTGGTGCATGGGAAGGATTTAATCCAGTTTGTCGTTTTTTACAAACTCGCTGCTCTTGTTCCTGAGAGGGCTTTTGATTTGATTTAAATAGATCGCTTTTGTTTTTCCTTAATATTGCATCGAAATTTCGCGCTTGAAATAACTTATGAAAATCTTTTAAGATAGCGCTCGAGTGAGTTTTTGCGGCTCCGTGTTTGACTCCTTTACTTGTTCGTATATTCGATTTGAGTTCAAGTCCAAGTGATCGGAAAGGTGAGAACATATATCAACTCATTCAAATGTTTATTGCTAGAATGTTGAAGTGTTTGAAAGAACTTTCTGAGTTAACAAGATCGATCAAAATAAGAAAATGTCAATCCAATGATGAGCTCTTGTGTAACAGATAGCCGAGATTGTTTTGGTGATGTGAGGAATCATTTTGATATTTTGAAGTGCTTTATCAAGATTTATTTTGATTAGGGATCATGTAGTTTTGTTCTTTATGTAGATTTTCACTATTTATCATATCATTTTTAGTCATTTTGAGACCGATATCAGATGTTTAGATCGGAAAAAGTATGAATAAGACAAGTTATTGTAAAAATGTCTAAACGTAGTTTGATTTTGAGAGAAGCACTTAGTGATCGTACCTCTTGAGATTCATGAAATTCAATGGTCCTATTTATGGTTTGCTACTTTGGACGTTCTTGAACTTGTATATTCCGCTATGGACTACCTCGATGACTAGATAAGACTTTGCACAAAACGTAGTTTCCTACGTTTAATTTCCCCAGTACAACTTTGGAGGTATAGTAGTGAGATGCGACCTGCTGATAGTTTTAGACTCAGATTAGATCTTGATTGCGTCTTTTTTCAATCATCTCTAAGCGATCCAAGAGCATATGTTCATTGAGTTCTCTGTTTTGATAACAATGTATCCTCCGTAGGCTTTTAACGTGCAGTTCAGCATGAACTATCACTTCCATTCCATATGTAAGTGAGAACGCAGTATCTTTGGTAGCTTTGCGAGGTTTAGTGTTGCACGCCCAAAGTACTCCGGAGAGCTCTTCACGCTCAGAGAATACTACGATCTGACCCCACAGATGGTGCCGGATCTAGAAATCCACATTAGGAATTTATGATTTGGAATGGAAAAATTGTTGAGGGACTAACTCCTCAAAAGTCACACGATGCTTCAAAGTACTATATGAAATGAATCTAAGTTTCGTATGAGAGTTTTACAGTGAGTACGTAGAGATATTTGTATATAAAAAATGTGTAAAAAAGAAGTCCTTAAACTAAAGTCATCAAACTCCTTTTATAGTCTTGTTGTTGAACTCTCCATTCCATGTATCTCGTAATGCGCATGTTGAAACGGAATCCGAGATCTTCGGTCAGTTGAGATGATCTTGAAGTGAACGGTTTGCCTTGATCAGCTCGTCGGTTGACTTTATTATCAAGCATGTCTTCTACAAAACACAGTCATTTTCCAATTGGTAAGGCATAGACCGGATGGGCTTCAGTTGGACTAGAGTGATGTCTTTAATGTCAACATGTTTAAGTGATAAGGCTTTGCGTTTTATCGGACCAAATCCAAGGTGTTGATTTTGGTACCAACACCAATCAAGTCTCCACGCCGATGTCACTTACACCAAAATTGGCAGTCTTCAATATTTGGGATTCACATGACATGACATTGCCTACAATGTGAATTCATCGTGTCATTCTATTAATAATACAACTTATATGTATTGACAAGCCGTGAAATGTATCTTACGACATCTAACTGGCATGATATCTCACGGTATACTGTTACAACAAGATACACCACTCATACTCTATGCCTTTTCCGATGCTGATTAGGGCGGAGACATGGATGATTTTGTTTCGACAAATTAAATGGATATCACATCTCTCTTGGAGGCTTACCGATCACATAGTCCTCTAAGAAGCATAAAGGCGTAGTGCGTTTTCTAAAGAGGCTGCATATAGAAGTGGCATACACGGTCACATAACTAATTTGGGTGTGTTTGTTGTTGCGGTAAGTTGGAATACAAGTTCCACAACCGGCGATGATCTATTGTGATAATATCAAACCAATTTATTTATGTGTCAATCATGTCTTCCACGTAAAATGAAGAATCTTGCTCTAGACTAATGTTCAGACATGTGCTTTACGTGTGGCTCATGTTTTAACTCGCGATCAGTTATCTGATGGACTCGCCAAGTCCCTATCTAAACAAAGCTTTCACAAATTCAACAACAAAAAATGTTGATGCAGCCGCAGTTACCTGCGGTTAAACGCTAATTATTTTCGGTGTCGAATTTTTTTTGTTGCCGACGCGGCGTTTAACCGCAGCCTGCGGCAACCAAACAAACATAAATAATTACCGCAGCCGCAGCCGCAGACCAAACGAACAACTAAGATTAGAATAACACATGTCCCTCCATTTTTAAGGAACGTGTAGAAGATTATATAGAAAAGATACGATTGTCGATAATATTAACCTAATCACTCTAGTAATCTATATATGTTGGGCATACACAATCAATAATACATTCATTCAGCCAATTCCATATAAAAGTCGTCTCGTTTTTCAGTCATCATTTGAAAGAAAATAACCTAAAATTGTAACAAATCTTCTTTAATTTTGGGATTCTGATAAAAGTGATTGACCAGAAACTTCACCGAACCGACCTCCTCTGTTTCTCATAAGCTCACCAAACGAAATACAACTCTCTGTTTGGTTATTATAATGACTTCTCGTAACCTTAATTTTAACATGATCCGGTAATCTCAAAGTGTACCGATCTTCTTCCTCCGGCTTATTCCTCACTATCGAATGACCCGTCGTCTTCGACCTCGAGAATTTATCTGGTAAAGACTCCACCTTTCTCTCGCTGTTACCACTACCACTGCTCTGTCCCGACAACATAACTTCGTTTGATGTTGACGCTTGATCGCGGTTTTGGTCTCGGTTCTCGTGTATGACTTCGATGATCAACTCTTTGATGTTTTCGGGCGCGTTTGGATCTAAGTTCCGGCGACAAACAGGACACGTTTTGTTAGATTCGAGCCATCGATCTATGCATTCTTGATGAAAAACATGGTAACAAGTCGTTAAGAGTCGAAGGAGGATTTGTTCTTCTTCGAATTCAAGAAGACAAATGGCGCATTCAAGTCCATGTTTATCTTCTCGGAGATCTTTGACCGAGGAGAATGGAAATATTGGGAAGGACTGGATGATCTGTGGCTCTAAACCAGGATTAACCGGTGGTTGACCGGCTGTTTCTTGTTGTGATTGGATCTGATTTTCGGGTGATCCGTTGCGGTAATGGCGATCCCAAGCTTGTGAGACAGTGTGGAAGAAACATTTGCAGAAATATAGAGCGCAGAAACCGATGAAGAAGACGACGACGAGGATCACAGTTAGGATTACGACGAGTGGTGGTGTATTGTAATGATGTGGTGGCTGAGATTGAAGAGTTGTGTTCGGTGGGATCGGTTTAGTTATCTGCATTGACGAAAAGAGTGTCGGAGATTGTTTATCTCCACCGTCGGAATCTAAAGATCGAATGTCCTTTTCGTTTCTCAATTTATATTTTGTTCATTTTGGTTTATATTTCTGATGAAATATGGTAATGTGTTGAGATTTCGTGTATGGTGAGAATGTGAGCGTGTAGTCTGTTTAGGATTTGCTTAATTTAGAAATGAGCTTTGTTAGTTGTGTGTGTGTGATTGCTTTTAACTTGCATTGAACGAGTCTTTAGTTACATTGTTTTGGTGGTGATTAAACCACCTCAGCCGCTTAGTCTGTATACTGAAAAGTGCAAAAGGTTGCTTAAAGTTCAAGTAATTATTGACTTTAGCATTTGGAAGATTTAAATTCATTTACGAGGTTCCCATATCTCTTCACAAAAAGCTTCCCCAAATTCAAAACACTACTCCACATAAAAAGCCTTCCCTTCTATCGCTGCTCTTCCTCCTGCTATCTCTACTGAGGGTTCTCAATCCGGTTTTAGCCCTCAGGAACCTCCAAAAAAGGTCTTAAAAAGAGCAAAATCATCTCCTTCTAAATCCTTTCCATCCTTCACTTCTCAGTTATCTTTTTTCTCTTCAGGTTCATCAAATCGTTCTCTCAAAATGATTGAACCGTCAATTCCAATTTGTAATCTTTTTTGTATTTTACCTTCAGAGGGCTCTCACCCTTCGGGAGAGTCTTCATCTAATTAATCAATGAGTGTCAAGCTTTTTTTTTGGAATATTCGCGGTATTAATTGTTGGGAATGTCCTAAAATCTATTGTACTTACTCTTAGTGAAAGTTGTATTGTCGAGATGAGACAGTCATATGATACTGGGCAATCATAATGCTTTGCTAGAAGCCACTTATGATCAATGAGTTTAGAACTCGTTGCTAGTATTATATGATCCTACAGGGTCACACACCTATGCAAGCTGGATATAGAATATGGGGTTGATCATTAGTGTAATGAACTGGTGAATGTATATTTGATATGCATTCAATAGCGAGTTTCTGAGGTAGTGTCGATCGACACAACAAGTGCATCGATCGACATAGATCGCGGACCAAAATAACGATTTTGGTTCATGACTTAATTAACTACGGTTTGATCCTTAGTTAATTAGGTCGTGGTAAAAGCTCATATATATATGATATATGGTCGACTTTTACAGCAACTGCACTCAATTTACAGCCACCTCGGTGAAACGGAGAAACCTCTAAGAGATCCGATCTCTAACGGCACTAGCATCCCGTCCGTTCCAGTTTGTGTGCGTGTGGATACCAGTAGAGGCGCAGCACTTGAGGCGCTAATCAATCTCGAATCCCTGTTCACTTTCCGCTGCATAATCATTCAGGTATATTCGAGATTCTCTGTAGATTCAATTATAAACATGAACCCTAGATCCTAGGCTATGGAATTTGTACTAGGGTTGCCTAATGTGATTAGAACTGCTAGAAATTTCTTCAGTGGTATCAGAGCCTTAGGGTTCCAGTTGAATCTGTAGCATGATGATTAGATTAGTTGAATCTGGATCGTTATATATTTGATATATGCATGCTAAATTGAGTTTTGTTCAAGTTAATCTCGTTTTAGGTTTTTCTTGTTCAAAACGATTCTAGGGTTTTTCGCATTGTGTCGATCGATACCAATCCGGTGTCGATCGACACAGAATGATAACCCGTATAAACTTTAGGTTTCGCCTATAGTGACGATCGACACAAGAGTTGTGTCGGTCGATACAGACCTTGCGAATTAGTTTAATCGGTTCAATTGGATTGGACCGGTTATCGAGCTTGGTCAAAATTGGTTAAACCACTTAGAACGGTTTATTGCGATTGGTTTGATTTGGTTGGCGTCGACCGACACTAATGTAGTGTCGATCGACACTGACCGGTTATCAAAACCGGGTCAATTGGATTGATCGGTTATCGCAATTTGGTTATGGTAGAATTGTGTCGATCGACACTAAAGTAGTGTCGGTCGACACAGTATCTGATGGTTTCGGTTATTGAACCTCAAGTCACAGAACCAAACCAAAATAAATCCAATTCTTAGAATAATTAAAACTTAATAAAATTAGTTGTTTTAAAAAGTTCCGTTTCTCAACTAAATATCAAGTAATCCTTGATGTCTTTCCAATCTTGTCAGCTGTCAAGACTCGTTTCATTGTGCGATAGACTTGCAGTGGAAGGTGTCCACAATTACATGAGTAAGGCAGGAGGTAATCGTGTTGATGGTTTTGCAGTGCAAGGCATCAACAATTACATGACTTAAGAGATTGGTTTACTTGACTGTGCCATCAAAATCGTTTTGGGCCCAGAGACATCGAGTGGATTGGACATGAGATGTCAATCCACAACCAAGAGTTATATTGGATATAACTAGCAAAGTTGTTGCTTACCTAGATAGCTGAAATTTGGGCGATGAGCCAAATCTCACTCAAGTTTTAGTGAAGTATGGGTCTTGGATCATTATATTCATTTGAGGAAACATTGTTTGAATATAATGCGAGTTTTCTTAATAGTTAAGATTTCTCAATTCTTGAACATCATAACTAAACCTTTTCCTTTCTTTCATCTCAGCTATGACTAACACTCATCACAACACTTTCTCCCTGCGATCCGTCCTTGAGAAGGACAAGTTAAATGGATCGAACTTTCTCGAATGGTATTGGAACTTGAGAATTATTCTCAAGCAGGAGAAAAGGGACTATGTCCTTGAAAATGTTCTCCCTGAAAAACCGAGGTCCAATGCCGCACATGCAGAAAGGAGTGCTTGGGATAAGCATTCTAATGATGTGGTCGATGTGTGTTGTCTCATGTTGGCTACCATGAACTCGGACTTGCAGAAGAAATTCGAGAACGTGGAGTCGCCAATGGAGATGATCACTAGCCTGAAAAGTATGTTTCAGGAGCAGGCACGAACTGAGAGATACCAAACGGTTAAGTCTCTCATTGAATGCAAGCTACCAAAGGACGGTCCAGTTAGTCCTCATCTCATAAAGATGATGGGTTATATTGATAACCTGGGGAAACTGGATTGTCCCATTAGCCAAGAGTTGGCTACTGACATCATCATGCAGTCACTGCCGTCAAGCTATGATAAATTTGTTATGAACTATAACATGAACAACTTGACGAAGACGTTGACTGAACTGCATGGCATGCTCAAAACAGTTGAGCCTAATATCAAGAAGGGCACTCCAAATGTACTAATGGTACAAGGGGGTAAGAAGTTTAAGAAACTTGGCAAGGACAAGGGAAAGGGCAAGGCCGTCCAGATTGCGAATCAGGATAAGCATGTGTCTTCTTCCAAACCCAAGCCCGGCCCATCTGAGACTGATAAGTGCCATTACTATAATGAGCTTGGGCATTGGAAGAGAAACTGCAACCAATTCTTGGAAGAGAAAAAGAAGAAGAAGAAGACTTTCGAGACTTCATCTTCAGGTATTTATGTTATAGAAGTAAATGTTACTACTTCTGGTTCTACTTCTTGGATATTGGATACCGGCTGTGGTGCTCATATTTGTACAAATATGCATGGCCTAAGCAACAATAGGATTTTGGAGAAAGGAGAAGTGGACCTGCGCGTGGGAAATGGAGCAAGAGTTGCTGCATTAGTCGTAGGAACATTTCATTTGTCTTTACCTTCTGGCTTGGTTTTAGAACTCAATAACTGCTACTATGTACCTGCTATAAGCAGAAATATTATTTCTATTCCTTGTTTGGATTTGGAAGGATATCAGTTTTCAATTAAGAATAAATGTTGTTCTTTTGATTACAATGATATATTTTATGGTAGCAGTCCATTAGAGAATGGACTTTATGTTCTAAACCAAAGCGTGCCAATCTATAACATTAGTACCAAGAGATTCAAGTCAAATGACACGAATCAGACTTTTCTCTGGCATTGTCGTTTGGGCCACATAAATGAGAAACGGATTCAGAAGCTCCATAGTGATGGGCTTTTGGGCTCATTTGATTATGAATCATGTGAGAAATGTGAATCTTGTTTATTGGGTAAAATGACTAAGGCCCCTTTCAACAAACAAAATGAAAGGGCCAATGACTTATTGGGCCTTATACATACATACAGATGTGTGCGGCCCAATGAGCATTAGTGCCAGAGAAAACTTTCGGTACTTCATTACCTTTACTGATGACTTCAGTAGGTATGGCTATGTCTATCTAATGAGACACAAGTCGGAATATTTTGAAAAGTTCAAAGAGTTCCAAAATGAAGTCCATAATCAACTTGGCAAAAGTATTAAAGCTCTTTGATCAGATCGTGGAGGTGAATACTTAAGCCAAGAATTCAGTGATCATCTGAGAGATTGTGGAATTGTTTCACAACTCACTCCTCCTGGAACGCCCCAATGGAATGGAGTGTCCGAGAGGAGGAATCGGACTTTATTGGATATGGTTCGATCAATGATGAGTCACTCATCTCTTCCATTATCCTTCTGGGGATACGCTCTAGAAACGTCTGTCTTTACACTAAATAGGGTTCCATCAAAATCAGTTGCAAAGACACCACATGAGATGTGGACTGGAAATGTTCCAAGCTTGTCTTTCCTGAAGATTTGGGGTTGTGAAGCTTATGTTAAGCGGTTAATCACTGATAAGCTCGAACCAAATCTGATAAATGCTACTTCTTTGGTTATCCTAAGGAAACCAAGGCTTACTACTTTTAAAACCAATCCGAGAACAAAGTGTTTGTTGCTCGGAACTGCGTCTTTCTTGAAAGAGAGTTTCTTTCCAAGAAGAACAGTGGGAGTAAAGTACAACTCGAAGAAGTTCGAGAACCACAGGAGACCGCTCAACCCGTGCAGGAAGAGCAACAGTTGGATCTACAAAGAGTTGTAGAATCCACGCCTGTGGAGCCTGAAATTCGCAGATCCAAAAGGATCCGTCACGAGCCCGAGAGATATTGATTTCTCGTAACTAATTGTCATGATCTGTTGATCATTGACAGTGACGAGCCTGCGAATTTTTAAGAAGCGATGATGAGCCCTGATTCCGAAAAGTGGCTGAAAGCCGCTGAATCCGAAATGGGATCCATGTCAAAGAACCAAGTATGGACTTTGGTTGATTTACCCGATGGTGTAAAAGCCATTGAGTGTAAATGGATTTTCAAGAAGAAAATTGATGTGGATGGTAATATTCATATATACAAAGCTAGGTTGGTGGCAAAAGGTTTCAAGCAAATTCATGGTATTGACTATGAAGAAACCTATTCCCCAGTTGCTATGCTTAAGTCTATTCGGATTCTCCTAGCAACCGCCGCTCATTATGATTATGAGATCTGGCAGATGGATGTGAAAACAGCTTTTCTTAATGGCATTCTGGAAGAGGATGTGTACATGACACAACCTGAAGGTTTCATCGATCCTAATGCTGCTAGAAAGGTATGCAAGCTTCATCGATCCATTTATGGATTGAAGCAAGCATCTCGGAGTTATAATCTTCGTTTTGATGAAGCGGTCAAAAATTTTGATTTCATCAGGAACGAAGAGGAACTGTGTGTTTACAAGAAGACTAGTGGGAGCGCAGTTGCATTTCTCGTATTGTATGTAGATGACATACTTCTTCTCGGAAATGACATTCCGCTGCTTCAGTCTGTTAAAACTTGGCTCGGAAGTTGTTTTTCAATGAAAGACATTGGAGAAGCCGCATACATTCTTGGAATAAGAATCTATAGAGATAGATTGAACAAGTTAATTGGATTGTGTCAAGATACTTATATCGATAAGGTCTTACACAGGTTCAGTATGCATGATTCCAAGAAGGGCTTCATACCAATGTCTTATGGCATTACTCTTAGCAAGAAGCAGTGTCCTTCGACACCTGTTGAGCGAGAGCGCATGGGTCGGATTCCTTATGCTTCTGCTCTAGGATCCATCATGTATGCCATGCTCTGCACTCGTCCAGATGTTGCTTTTGCTTTAAGCATGACGAGTAGATACCAATCTGATCCAGGTGAAAGTCACTGGACAGCTGTCAAGAACATCATGAAGTATTTGAGAAATACTAAGGATAAATTCTTGGTGTACGGAGGAAGTGATGAGCTTGTAGTAAGTGGATACACAGACGCAAGTTTTCAGACGGACAAAGACGATTTCCGGTCACAATCTGGTTACGTCTTTTGTCTGAATGGCGGTGCAGTTAGTTGGAAGAGTTCCAAGCAGGACACTGTAGCAGATTCCACGACCGAAGCTGAGTACCTCGCTGCTTCTGAAGCAGCAAAGGAGACTGTTTGGATAAAGAAGTTCATCTCTGAACTTGGTGTGGTTCCTATTATTTTGAGCCAGTGGTTTTGTATTGTGACAACAATGGAGCCATTGCGCAGGCGAAGGAACCTAGGTCACACCAGAAGTCCAAACATATAGAGAGGAGGTATCACCTCATCCGTGATATCATTAATAGAGGAGATGTGAAGATCAGCAGAGTCCCGACGGATGAGAATGTTTCTGATCCTTTGACTAAGCCTCTCCCAAGGCCTAAGCATGAGAGTCATACTGCTGCTATAGGCATTAGATTTCTTAAGATATGATCTTGATTTCAGTGGGAGTTGTTTTTGGTTTTTAGTTATGTTATGGTGTTCATGAAGACATACTATGGTTATGTCATTTTAATGAAATTTGTTTCAGTATTATTTAATTGTGTTATTAAATAATAGTCCCAAAGTAATTTATGACATTTTATAGGTCATCAAGTATGTGACTTGATCATGAAACCCTATAAGTAACGAATGACATAAATTATGTTGGTCCCTGGTCAAGGTTGTTAAAGTGGGACAATAACAACTGCGTGAAACTAGTATGTGAGGTGACTGATGACTAAGTTTCATGGAGTCATTTAATAAGAGTATTAAAGTCAATCACATAGATATATGTTAGAGAACATAGTATCGGACTTGACCCGTTAATGAAAACTCTACAAGATAGTTATATGAGTGTCATAAGAGTTTCTCATTACGACTATAGAGTATAGTCCTTAGACCTGAGTTCATAATGATTTCTTACATATGGATTGGTCCGTCTTGACTTTGTCAAACGCCAGCCGTAACAGGTGACTATAAAGACACTAATTGGGCGTATCATGAAGTGTGAAAGGAACATGGATGGAACAAGATGGGATTTGTCCCTCCTATATAAAATGAGATAAATATCTCAGGGCCTATCGAAGATTTGATACTGAGAAATGCGTGGCCGCGCTCAAACGAGGTGATTGTTAGTCGTTTGTTTTATCAGTATAAATCGGAGTAAATGACACAGTTCTTACCTTATGCCAGATCGAGATATAGTGACAAAGGGATTATAGGAATAGATGATTCCAGTACAAGTGAGAGATTGTTGGGAATGTCCTGAAATCTATTGTACTTACTCTTAGTAAAAGTTGTATTGTCGAGATGAGACAGTCATATGATACTGGCAATCATAATGCTTTGCTAGAAGCCACTTATGATCAATGAGTTTAGAACTCGTTGCTAGTATTATATGATCCTACAGGGTCACACACCTAAGCAAGCTGGATATAGAATATGGGGTTGATCATTAGTGTAATGATCTGGTGAATGTATATTTGATATGCATTCAATAGCGAGTTTCTGAGGCAGTGTCGATCGACACAGATCGCGGACCAAAATAACGATTTTGGTTCATGACTTAATTAACTACGGTTTGATCCTTGGTTAATTAGGTCGTGGTAAAAGCCCATATATATATGATATATGGTCGACTTTTACAGAAACCGCACTCAATTTACAGCCACCTCGGTGAAACAGAGAAACCTCTAAGAGATCCGATCTGTAACGGCAGTAGCATCCCGTCCGTTCCAGTTTGTGTACGTGTGGATACCAGTAGAGGCGCAGCACTTGAGGCTCTAATCAATCTCGAATCCCTGTTCACTTTCCGCTGCATAACCATCCAGGTATATTCGAGATTCTCTGTAGATTCAATTATAAACATGAACCCTAGATCCTAGGATATGGAATTTATACTAGGGTTGCCTAATGTGATTAGAACTGCTAGAAATTCCTTCATTAATGACGTGGACAAGCATTCGGTTTTTTGTCAATGGCTTAATAGCCATAGTCCAATTTTTGGAACTATTTTGGAAAGTCACATAAAGGAGACTAACCTTCTATCGCTCATGACTAAACTTTGTCTGAACTGTAGATTCACTTCTAGTCATCAAGCTGATGAAGATGGTAGAATCATTGTCATCTGGCGAGATATCATATCTGTCAATGTTTTGCATCAATCAAGCCAAGATAGGTGTTCGAAATCTTTACGCTCCATCATAAAGAAGAGTGTTAGAGATTAGATTATATCAGTTAGGATATTTTTGTTTACATTGGTCATATCTTATCATATATTTTTTTTCTGATTGTGTGGGATTCAATTCTATCATTTCATCATGGTACTTGTATCAGTGCTTTTACATAGTAAATGAAACAATCCTCCTTCTCAATATTTCTCATCTGCTTTAACTTTTAATACTCTTAATATTACTCAATAGATTAGATTGTGGTTGACAACTGAATATAAAATGACTTAAGTAAATAGTATGGGATGAAAATGGGAACTTTGTAAAATTATGTTTACAAAATGAGTAAGTAAAAAAGCATGGGATAAAAATTAATAATGGTTCAGTTTTTAAGTTATACATTTTATGAATTTGAACTTTTTAAAAAAATAGGTAGTTTAAGAATCATGCATTACATGAACTTAGGTTCACAGTTTGAAATTTGAATACTAGAAATAAAGAAGATTAGATATACATACGGTGGAAATAGGATATAAATTAATTAATTAAGTAAATACCATGGGGAAAAAAATTTTAGATAAATGCTAATTGTTAAAGTTGCTGCTACTAAAAATAACAAATTGGGGATAAAAGTGTAAAGGATTAATTTTTTGTGGTCAATAATAATAAATCATTTAATTTCTATTATATCGTTCAAGTCGGTAGTTTCGATCCAACATGGACAATAAACGACGTTTGAACTCGTGCTATCTTTGTTAACTTGTCCGTCATTGTATTTTGTGCGCGTGGAATACTCTTAAGTGTGAATGTCTTGAAAAACATCTTCCGGCTCTCGTACTCTTCAGCATGGATTAAAAATGCTGGCCATTCTTTCGGTGTCGATGATGATAGACTTTTTTCTAGGTTCTAGCTCAATTCCTCAAGTCTACTCGTATCATTATAGTACTTAAGGTATCAATCCAGGGAGGCAAGAAGAGTAGCCAATCAAGAATGCAAGAAACTACTCAAGTTATGCAAACCAAATAGAAAGGATTTATCTAACAACCTAGAGGCAAATCAAAACAAGAAGTAAACAAAACAAGCAAGAATAAAGCAAAACACTAAACAAGAAAAAAAAATTAGCTAAAAGAAGGGGTCCTAGGATGAGGCTATGGAGACTAGGTGATCTAGAGACAATCAATGATGCTTCAATCAATCAAACATTGCTAAACAAGGCTAATGATCATAATTAAGTTAATCACATTCTCATGTTCATAACTCCTATACTAATCATGCAATCATTCAATTCTCATTTGCAAATTACAAGACAAACATGCATTAATATCCATCAAATACCTTTTAGCAAAGCTAATCCTTAAGCTAAGAACACTAATTATTAGACTAATTCAATCTCTTGGCACTAATCTCTTTGTCTAATCTCTAATCAAGATCAAATTCCCATTTATGATTAAGAGATAAACAAGCATTAATTTCAAGTTCTCATTACAAATAATCACCTTAGACATCTAATCTCTTAGTCTAAGATGTGAAAATCCTCTAAAGAGTTCATTCAAGCATTTCATCGAACACCTTTCGGGCATGAAAAAGCCTAATATCTAGATTCAACAATTCCTTGCAACCTAGCATAAAGATCAACTAATTAGAGAAGGATTATTCATAAATAAGTCCTAATCATCACTAATCATCACATAAACCACCTAAATCAACCTCATCCACAAAACCCAAAAACTCTACTCCCTAATCATAAGAGAGATATGAGAAATCATAGATAGAAAGAGAGATTAAGAGAAACAAGATAAATACCTAATTAAAATTCAAAATCAAAGTTTTTACAAATCCTAAATCATAAACATAAGAAAAGAGAAAACTAGGCTTAGGTAGCTTAGGGTTTTTAATCCCCCAAAATGAGTATTTATAGTTGGGAGCCACGCAGTGGTATTTTCGTAAATAAAGCTGTCTGAAAATGGTCTTCACAGGAAACTGTATCGGCCTGTTAGGCCGATAGGCCGATATGGTGGCCGATACGGTCTTCACAGGAAACTGTATCGGCCTGTTAGGCCGATACGGTGGCCGATACGTTCTCCCTATTTTTCTGGCCGAGGAGATGTATCGGCCTGTTAGGCCGATACGCTGGCCGATACGAACTCTCTGTTTCTCCTCTTCATCCTTTGAGCTCCAATCTTGCTCCTTAGCCACGCCCAAACTCCATAGCACCTGAAAAACACCAAGAACACTCCAAAAACAACCTAAAGAAGCTAATTCCTATACTAAATGCTAATATACTCTAAATGCAACAAAGGACAACATAATGATGCAAATGAATGAACAAAGAGAGTGAAACAAGATCTTAATTAAAGCTCAAATGCATGAATATGCATGAATATCAATTCCCCCAAACTTAAACCTTGCTTTTCTACAAGCAAGCATCAATAACTCAAAGGCAAGTTAGGGAGAAAGGTTTGAAAATGGGAGATGAAATCCGAGAATGTCAACAAAGGAATTCAATTCAATGCCCTTCAAACTAGTTGCAAATGCACAAACAATCTCTACTCCAAAAGAGTTAGCCATGATCATCAAACATTTCGCACTAATGATCAAACCATCAAAGCAATAACAAGCAACCAAAGCAACACAACTCTTCAACATTCAATTAGGTGTTTGGTGGACTCTCTACTTGGAAACATGAACCACAAACCAAAGGGCAAGGTGTCAAAGAGGCTTAGCATGGATTTTGGTGAGGGTTACAAGTGTTTAGTGGCTTATCTCAATAAAAAGGAACACAAGACTTTATGCAAAAGTAGGAAGAAAGAGAACAATTCATGCATACAAGCATCCACTTCCATGTTCTACCCTTTCTTTAGATTAAATCCCAAAACCCAAAGCATAAACCCAATTCCAAACCCACTTTTTTATCTTTAAACTCACACCCCACTCTTTTCACTCTTTTTACAACTTGGGAAATCTCTTTTTTTCAACACTTAGCTCTCTTTTCCTTTCATTTTCTTTTCTCTTTGCTTATATTTTCTTAGAGGACTCAAATACATATGAACTTAGAGCTATTACTTCATTTCCCACTTCTTAAACCTTTTCTTTGAACACTTCCGCCTCATGGCTTTTCCCTTTACTTTTATTTGCTCCCATATCACTATTTTCTTTTCAACTCACTCAAGAAATGATCTCTCACACTCAAACTCCATCAAATGAAAAACAAAACTCATCCCAAGTTCTATCCTAGATCTAGCCAATCAATTCAATTGGCACATGGAAGTGAGTTCTTGTCGTTCTCCTATCATTTCAAAATTTTGCACAAGTTTTCATTATCAACAAGAGGCCTCACTCAAGAATCAACAAGGGAAAAATAACGATGGGCTAAGGTTCAAGGTGAGGGTACCATTATGTGATGCAAATGGCCAATCAATGCTTGTAAGAATGTCAAAAGGGATAAGCAATCATAATTGTTTTTAGAGTTACAATTGGTGAGCAATCTAAGTTCCAAGAGAGAGTAATTTAAAGTTCAAATTAAGTCCAAGTTCATTAGAGTTGTGCTACAAAGGGTGACATGTATCAACAATGAGATCTAACTTTCAAGCTAGTGAGATCCAAACATGGTGCATCCTTAACTTCAAATTCACTCAAATGCATTTGCAACTCCTAAAGAGGGCATTAATTCAAGCTCATGAGTTGACATTCAAATGGAAGTTTCATCAAAATTCTTTATGCAAAATGAAATGCAATCCTAAGATATACTAGACTAAATCCTAAAGATTCTAATGCATGCTTCTTTTTGTGAAATTTTTTGAATTTTTTTGATTTTTAGGGATTTTCTATGCTATAAGTGAATGCATGAGACTCAAAATGCAAGAAGAAAAATAAGATCAAAGAAAAATAGAGATTAGCAATTGGTCCTTCCCCCAAACTTAAATCACACAGTCCCTTGTGTGAAAGAAGAAAGGAAGAAAGACCGAGAAAACAAACAAATGCAAGAAAGAAAAGAGGCAAAATATTTACAAAGGTTGGAGTGTTACTTGGAGAGTGGAATGGAGAGGAGGAATGGGAGGTGGAGGCATCTTTTACTTGGCGTTAGACTTCCCCCAAACTTAGACCATTGCATTGGCTTCTCATCCTTTGATTTAGCATGAAGTCCCTTTGCTCAATCCCAAAACTCATTCTCTTCTTTTTTGAATTTACCCCAAATCTCCCCAAAAGGATAGACATGGGAATTCCTCCCAAGTGAGCTTGTTTTGAGTCACTTAGCTTGACTATCCCTTCACTCTTTTTGGTTAGGGATGTGGCATGAGTTTGTATCACCAGGATCATACTCATCGTAGAACCACCTCCTAAACTCCTTCATCCTTATCTTCTCAAAAGGAATCTTCCTTGGATCATGAAAGCTTGGTGATATGGTGGAGACTATATCAAGGTAGTTGTGAAAGGGTTGAGTCATTGTAGATCCATCTTCTTTATCCTCCTTGAAAGATTCTTCATTTGGGACTATCTTGTTTCTCCATAGGATTTCTTCCAACTGACTTTTGCATGGGATTTGGTTGCTTTGGCACTTCTTCCATGATTGAGAGCTCATCTTGTGTGTTCTCTTCCTTGATAACCTTGCACTCAACAACCAATCCATCTTCGTAAGGTTCTTCCTCAACTCTCACAACTTCTTCTACTCCTTCATTGTTTCCATTGGTTGAATTGCCCATGATTGTCTCTTCATCATCCTCATCTTCATACCTTATCACAAGGTCTTCACCAATAGTGCAACCAAGAAGCATTTCAAATTCCTCGATAGTCTCTTCAGCTTCTTTCAAGAACATATCTTGGACTTGAGCATTCTCCTCATGTGTTGGCTCAACAATACTTGCATCTTGAGACAAATGGGCAAAATCATTGTTGATCATTCTTAAGCTCTCATTGTACCTCTCTTGTCCTTTCAATGCCAACCTTGACAAGTTGAGAAGCTCTTCATCACATGATTGGGAAGAGTAAGCTTCTTTCAAGAATTCATCTTGGACTTGAGCATTCTCCTCATGTGTTGGTTCAACAATGCTTGCATCTTGAGGAAATTGAGCAAAAACAGTGTTGATATTCCTTATGCTCTCATTATACCTCTCTTGTTCTTCCAATGCCATCCTTGCAAAGTTGAGAAGCTCTTCACCACATGATTGGGAGGAGTAAGTTGCTTCATGCCCATGCTCTATGTTCCAAGATTTGTATCCATCACCATATCCATATTGGTACTCATGAGAAGAGTACTCATTTGGAAGATCACCTTGATAAGTGGATGTGCTTTCAAAACCATGATGACATGTAGGGTCCCAAGCCATCTCTCTTTCTTGATCTTCTAGCATAGCCCTCAACATTGAAGCTATCTATGAAGCCATGCTCTCTTCCTTGTGATTTGCACCTTGCAAAAAGACCAAACACTTGAAAGAGAGTTAGTAACCACACAAACTAAAACAAAATAAAAGTTTAGTCTAAAGTAGAATCTAAATCCTAATGGCTATTGCTACACCTCCCCGGCAACGGCGCCAAATTGATGATAGACTTTTTTATAGGTTCTAGCTCAATTTCTCAAGTCTACTCGTGTCATTATAGTACTTAAAGTATCAATCTAGGGAGGCAATAAAAGTAGCCAATCAAGAATGCAAGAAACTACTCAAGCTATGCAAACCAAATAGAAAGGATTTATCTAACAACCTAAAGGCAAATCAAAACAAGAAGTAAACAAAACAAGCAAGAACAAAGCAAAACACTAAACAAGAAAAAAAATAAGCTAAAAGAAGGGTCCTAGGATGAGGCTATGGAGACTAGGTGATCTAGAGACAATCAATGATGCTTCAATCAATCAACATTGCTAAACAAGGCTAATGATCATAATTAAGTTAATCACATTCTCATGTTCATAACTCTTATACTAATCATGCAATCATTCAATTATCATTTGTAAATTACAAGACAAGCATGCATTAATATTCATCAAATACATTTTAGCAAAGCTAATCCTTAGGCTAAGAACACTAATCATTAGACTAATCCAATCACTTAGCACTAATCCTTTTGTCTAATCCCTAATCAAGATCAAATTCCCATTTATGATTAAGAGATAAACAAGCATTAATTTCAAGTTCTCATTACAAATAATCACCTTAGACATCTAATCTCTTAGGCTAAGATGTGAAAATCCTCTAAAGAGTTCATTCAAGCATTTCATCGAACACTTTTCGGGCATGAAAAAGCCTAATACCTAGATTCAACAATTCCTTGCAACCTAGCATAAAGATCAACTAATTAGAGAAGGATTATTCATAAATAAGTCCTAAGCATCACTAATTATCACATAAACCACCTAAATCAACCTCATCCACAAAACCCAAAAACTCTACTCCCTAATCATAAGAGAGATATGAGAAATCATAGATAGAAAGAGAGATTAAGAGAAACAAGATAAATACTTAATTAAAATTCAAAATCAAAGTTTTACAAATCCTAAATCATAAACATAAGAAGAGAGAAAACTAGGCTTATGTAGCTTAGGGTTTTTAATCCCCCAAAATGAGTATTTATAGTTGGGAGCCACGCAGTGGCATTTTCGTAAATAAAGATGTCTGAAAATGGTCTTCACAGGAAACTGTATCGGCCTGTTAGGCCGATACGGTGGCCGATACGGTCTCCCTGTTTTTCTGGCCGAGGAGATGTATTGGCATGTTAGGCCGATACGCTGGCCGATACGAACTCTCTGTTTTTCTCCTCTTCATCCTTTGAGCTCCAATCTTGCTCCTTAGCCACATCCAAACTCCATAGCACCTGAAAAACACCAAGAACACTCCAAAAACAATCTAAAGAAGCTAATTCATATACTAAATGCTAATATACTCTAAATGCAACAAATGAAAACATAATGATGCAAATGAATGAACAAAGAGAGTGAAACGAGATCTTAATTAAAGCTCAAATGCATGAATATGCATGAATATTAGTCGACATAATCTTTACCAACTTGTAACAATCAGTTTCCAAAGTAACTTATGTGTGTTGTAGGACCTTCATACACTCTATTGCTCAAATGAGTGCCTCAAATTTTGAAAGTAATGACGAAAGACTATGTCGAATGTTCATTGTCCCCATCTTCATGTCCATGCCCATTTTGTCACAGCTATACCAACCTTGTCCCAAATACTTATCACTCTCTTTCCACGATCCATCTATAAAACACCAACGCCCCTTTTGACAAAAAATGCTCCTCAATTTGGTGATTGGCTTCCAGTTTGCCATTTTTTGTATCAACATTTTCCTGTTTGTGCTTCCTCCCACATCTTTGATTATGTTACTACCATTCTTAAAATATGTCTTGGATTTAAACTTATGTTCTTATAGTCCATATCTTTCCTACTTTTCCATATATACCATAAAATTCATGGAAATCGTGTACAGTCCACATCCGATGGTATTCTCCAAAATAGATAATCCATATTTGCATATACCAAAGTAAGTGGAAAAAATTCCAGATTTGAAGGGATACTCGAGATTACCCATGTTTGAATTGCTGGTGGACATTCAAATAGAACATGGTTTATTGTTTCCTCCTCTACTCCACATCGGGCACATTGTGTATCACATTGAATATCTCTTGTCCTCAAGCTTGTGTTGACCGAAATACAACCTGACAAAATTGTCCACATAAAATGTTTTAGTTTAGGCGGACACCTGATCTTCCATACATTGGTCTTTAACTGTTTGAAATCTGGTCTTATGGCCGGACCTATTCTAACATTGTCTGGAAACTCTCGCTCTGTCTGATATCCTGATTTCATTGTATATCTACCGAATTTCGTGAAATGCCATCCCAAAGTATCTGGCTTTTGTAGTTTACTAAAAGACACGCTGATGATTTTAGCTGCATCCTCCATCGTAACCAACTTTTTAATCAGTGGGACATTCCATATACGGGTATGTAGGTCTATCATCTGATCTACCGTAAGTGAAATATCAAAGTTATATGTTTTTGGAATTGCTGGTCTCGGGCAAGAGGCAGGGATCCAACGAAATGGTTAATCATGTTCCCACCCTTTTGATTAGTCCTTTGTTTACCAGAAATCTAGCTGATACAATGCTCCTCCATTCATACGATGGCGAGTATGGTCTTATCGGGTCCATAGAATCCGAATTTCGGAAAAATGACCTTTAAAACCTTCGAAAATAATATATATGGTTGCTCAATTAACCTCCATAACTCCTTTGCCAGAAGCACAGTATTTGTGTCTCTGAAATCCAGCAATTTTATCTTTCCATCGCACTTTGAGTTACATAATTTATCCCAGAACATCCAATGCATTTTTTTATTTATACCGTTCGAGCTCCACCAAAATCGGGACACCACTCTTGTAAGTTTTTTGGTCACTAAAATTGGTAACCAAAAACATGCCATAATATTATTTGGGAGTTCTGTTGCCATTGATTTGATAAGAATTTTCTTCCTTCCCCGTGATAAGAATTTAATTGTCCAGCTATTAACCATGTTGTGAAGCCTTTTCTAGAGAAAACTAAAAATGTGTACTTTTACACCGCG
Organism: Orychophragmus violaceus; assembly: GCA_030180135.1. Taxonomy (NCBI): domain Eukaryota; kingdom Viridiplantae; phylum Streptophyta; class Magnoliopsida; order Brassicales; family Brassicaceae; genus Orychophragmus; species Orychophragmus violaceus. The sequence goes on from CM058239.1 coordinate 43,369,534, forward strand.
CAAACTTTCAGTAATCCCCAAATATATATACCACCAATCCCAATATTTATTTTCTAAAATGAGCTTTATATTCTCATTTGGTATTTTCGTATATTGATACACTATTGATATAAACTGCAGCAATCATTCCAAGTGTCCAACCATTTATTGAAGGATACAACCACTATACTAATTAAACATCATACAATATTACCTTTCAAAACTTTGAAATTAGTACGGAAATAGAGAATTATACGTTTTAAGTAGTCTACTTATGGATATTGCTAAACGACAAGGTGAAATACACTCTCCTCTAGTAACGTTAAACGAAAAATAAACTACAATATACTATTGTTTGCCTATTATTCTATTGCAACAACTTGCGGCGTAGTGGTGAGAGCATGTGTCAGTCCTTTCTAGCGTCCACGTTTCGAGTTGGTGCACATTGAGTATTATTTATAGAGTTTTAATGTATACTAGATTTTGACCCGCACTTAGAAAGTGCGGGTTTAATTTTCTTTACAAATTTTACTTTTTATTCATTTTGCTAATTGTAGTTTAGATTTTTAATTATGTAATCTAATTTTGATTATAATTGTTTAACCAACATTATAAACAGTGAGTTAGCAATTTAGTTTTTTTTTAAAATGAATTATGTGTTATTTGGAAGAGATATATCGTAAGGATTAAGAGATTAAAATAACGATTTCGCATTATATATTTTAATCTGTGTTGTATCGTAAGATCATAGTTTGGAAAAAATATATATATGTGAAAACAACTATTGTAAAAGTTATGTGGTATATGTTTAATTGTTATTTTATTTATCTAAAATATTATTTTATAAAATACATGTTGTAGTCGTATATATAATTTGCGAATTTGATGGAATTATCCGTTAAAAACTCCATTCAAACATAAAGCATAATTTGACGCTTCAAATATTTGAATAATATAAGTATGAAATCATTTTAATATTTTATTAATTTTAAAATATATCAGCTGAAATTATTTACTATTTGCGAATTTTTTTATAGAAAATTTATAATCGAGATTGGCTAATTAATTTTTCAACCCGTTTAATTAATTAAATATTTTTCAGTTTGATGGAAAAACCTGCTAAAAAGTACAATCGTAAAAACATCAACCGTAATATATATATATATATATATATATATATATATATATATTTGAAACAAAATAAAAAGATATTAAAATATATTATAAATATATTTTGAATTAAATCATAAATTAGAGAATCTTAATTTATATATAATAGTTGATGTATAAATTATTCATTATATTTATCAATTAATTTGTTTTGATTTTAATTAATTAGGAAAATAGGACCCATTAGATTTTGGTTGTTTGACTACATGTTTAATAATTGTCTTGTTTGGAAACATGGATTGTAAAGATAATGTTATATTTGATGGAATTATCCGTTAAAAACTTCATTCAAACATAAAGCATAATTTGACGCTTCAAATATTTGAATAATATAAGTATGAAATCATTTTAATATTTTATTAATTTTAAAATATATCAGCTGAAATTATTTACTATTTGCGAATTTTTTATAGAAAATTTATAATCGAGATTGGCTAATTAATTTTTCAACCCGTTTAATTAATTAAATATTTTTCAGTTTGATGGAAAAACCTGCTAAAAAATATAATCGTAAAAACATCAACCGTAATATGTATATATATATATATTTGAAACAAAATAAAAAGATATTAAAATATATTATAAATATATTTTGAATTAAATCATAAATTAGAGAATCTTAATTTATATATAATAGTTGATATAAATTATTCATTATATTTATCAATTAATTTGTTTTGATTTTAATTAATTAGGAAAGTGATACCCATTAGATTTTGGTTGTTTGGCTACATGTTTAATAATTGTCTTGTTTGGAAACATGGATTGTAGAGATAATGTTATATTCCCTAATTACCCTTAATGAAGGATACAAATCTTAATAATATCAAGGGCAAATTCCGGGAACAACATTTATGTACCATGGCAAACCTTCCTGTTTTAATAGATTATATATATGCATTATTCTAAAATACTTTTTTGGGTTTTATTACAATGTGTTTTTGTTCGGAATTGGAAAATTTTACCCAATAATAATTTTTGTGTGATTTAAAATGAAAATTAAAAGGCTAGAATTTATACAGAAAAAATATTTAGGAAAGGATTTACAACAATAGTCTTTTGTGAACACTCTTAAATCTTCTGTTTATATTAATGGTGAGTTAGTATTAGTTTATTATAGAACTACATACATTATCCTAATAATCATTCACTTACTAATTTAGAACATTCTATGATCATTATCTATTAATCTAGATAATTTCTATTTTTATTTTAGAATGTTTTTTTGTCAACAAGATACAATTATAACATATCTCTAAATAATTCAAGTTGGTGGTTTTGGATTAACATGAAGACTTCGTGACGATCTTAGACGAGCACTTCATGGTAGTTTATCTGCCATCAAATATCGCGTGCGAGATATGTGATTGAGTTCGAATGCTGTAAAATACTTATTTCTTCTTTCATATTCTTCTAGGTGAATTGAGAAGGCTGGTCATTTTCTGGTTCTGATACTATATTAACCAATTATGAACAGTCCATTGCGAATGTAATATGTATTTACTGCATATACTTCATACATTCTATTGTCCATATTAAGGCTTCGAGTTCCACATGAAGAAGGGACAAAATTGTCCTAATATTCATTGCTCACATCATAACATTTGTCTCTCCTTTATTACAGATATACCACCTATGTCCTGAAAATGATTCTCCTTCATTCCATGATCCATCTACATAGCACCATTGTCCATGTTGCACCAATTCATGACCGACATTTATTGATCCTCCAATGTCCTCCACCAGTTTTTTTATCTATAGCCATCCTCAAAGTATCTTGGGGAATACTATTAACATGATTATAAATCATATCATTCTTACTTTTCCAAATATACCACAAAGTCCAGGGATAATTGTTGGTGTTGTTATCCGAGGATAATCTCCAAAAAAAGGTAATCCAGATTTGTGTAAATCAATGGTGATGGAAAGATTCCAGATTAGTTGGAATCTGTGACAATGGCAAAGTCTGCAAAGCTAGTGGACATTCAAACAGAACATGATTTATTGATTCCTCTTCTATTTCACACCGAACCCTTCGCATATCGCATTTGATTACTTTCAAGTTTTTTTGTGACCGGTAAACATTCCGAAATTACTTGCCAAATAAAATGTTTTAGTTTAGATAGACATATTATCTTCCACGAAAATGCTTGTAAACTTTAGACATTTGGTCCCAAAACATGAAAAATCTCTTTATGTATTGGAAACTCTCTCTTTGTATGGTAACCCAATCTTACCGTTTATCTCTCCAACTTTATATAATGCCTACATGATTATCTACATGATTATGCCTGCCACCAAGATGGAAAAAAATCTAGAATATTCTATAACTCACATTCCTTTATACTTTGGATAATTTTTTCTTATTTGATCTAGATTTTTCTTTACTTTTAATGTTAATGGAGAGAATATTTAACCGTTTTTTAAATTTCTAAAATGTCGCCATTTGTTAATATTTATTGTCATGCTGTTTTCAGTTTTGTAAGATCACTATATAATTGACTCTAATTGTATGTCCATTTTTATAGTTAAATGGTTTTATATTTAGGGATTATTAGCTTTTTGGCAGTCTACTGTTTTCTTTTAGAAATTATGAATCACTCGAATTTAATAACTTACTAATATTTGCACATTAAATGAGATTTCAACACGTTGACCAAAAAAAAAGAGATATCGAAACAAATAAATTAATTAATCATATATACCAGAGCATCGTAAGTGACAGACAAGTTGATTTATTTATGATTGGGTGAGACGTTGGCTGCACTCGCTACTGTAGTCTCCTTGGTCTGAACATCGTGTGATTATTAACACGAGACCAAGGTTCGAATATAGCGAACTGCATTTGTGGTGATGATGATGATGATGTGTTCACGGTCACAAATTTGAGGTGCTCCAAAGTACCTTTTTTTTTCTTTTAATCGCATGGCTTGTTGAGTACAGTAGTAACGTGTCAACTTAACGGAGCCGTTTATCGCCACTTTACGTAACCTTCACATGTATCAATTCTCCTTAATGGTTACGCGGTTTTTTTTTTTTTTGAATAACCCAGTGTATCCGGGCCCCCACCGAAGTGGGTCCCGACTAGCATGCTGCATCCGCGTATTAGCGGCGGCCGCATGTGGTCACTGAAAACCGGCGATGCCCTAATATAAATTCCCTGGTGGCCAGGAAGAATCGAACCTGAGTGGCGGAAGGTTACTAACACTCTCTTTACCACTAGGATACGAACTCTTGGTTAATGGTCACAAATTTGAGGTGCTCCAAAGTACCTTTTTTTTTCTTTTAATCGCATGGCTTGTTGAGTACAGTAGTAACGTGTCAACTTAACGGGAGCCGTTTATCGCCACTTTACGTAACCTTCACATGTATCAATTCTCCTTAATGGTTACGCGGTTTTTTTTTTTTTTGAATAACCCAGTGTATCCGGGCCTCCACCGAAGTGGGTCCCGACTAGCATGCTGCATCCGCGTATTAGCGGCGGCCGCATGTGGTCACTGAAAACCGGCGATGCCCTAATATAAATTCCCCGGTGGCCAGGAGGAATCGAACCTGAGTGGCGGAAGGTTACTAACACTCTCTTTACTACTAGGATACGAACTCTTGGTTAATGGTCACAAATTTGAGGTGCTCCAAAGTACCTTTTTTTTTCTTTTAATCGCATGGCTTGTTGAGTACAGTAGTAACGTGTCAACTTAACGGGAGCCGTTTATCGCCACTTTACGTAACCTTCACATGTATCAATTCTCTTTAATGGTTACGCGATTTTTTTTTTTGAATAACCCAGTGTATCCGGGCCCCCACCGAAGTGGGTCCCGACTAGCATGCTGCATCCGCGTATTAGCGGCGGCCGCATGTGGTCACTGAAAACCGGCGATGCCCTAATATAAATTCCCCGGTGGCCAGGAGGAATCGAACCTGAGTGGCGGAAGGTTACTAACACTCTCTTTACCACTAGGATACGAACTCTTGGTTAATGGTTACGTGGTTACCACTTACCAAATGCCATGTCGAATGGCTGAGACAGACCAAAGCTTAATTGCATCTTACATGATTACAATTAGATCATTCATTAATATCTAAATGATTATGCCAGCGACCAATGTAAAAACTATTTTAACTTTCAAATTGCCAAAGCTTAATTGCATCTTACATGATTACAATTAGATCATTCATTAATATCTAAATGATTATGCCTGCGACCAATGTAAACACTATTTTAACTTTCAAATTGCCAATGTTCTATATACAAAGCTAATACTTTGTAAACGGTAAATTTGTACGAGCACAAAAATTACGTCACTGGATTAGGTGAAATCGTCATTTCAAAACTTTTTAAAACATTATTTCGGTTAAATATTATTAATAGGAGAATGCTATTTGCTAATTACTCATGAATATTTTTTTTTGAGGTAAACCTCATAAAACACTTATTAAAACACGTACACAACAATTAAGGCTGTCAAAATAGGTAAACCAATCCAAACCAACCTATATCAATATAGTTTTAAGCTTATATGAATTGTGGATTAACTCAATCCATTTGATTCGGTTAATATTTTTAATGGTTGATCTATTTAATAATATTTATAATTTAAATAACTATTAAATTAGATTATTATGTATTTTAATAAATAAATTAAATAATGGTTAATCTATAAAATAAGGTTGTTAGTTTTACCTCTAATCTCATATTACAAGTTTGACAAAAAATACGACTTTGGCGGAAAATGCGATTTTACGGTTTTAACGGAAAAACGTGATTTTACGGTTTGGTAGAAAACACGATTAATGGTTATGACAAGAAAACGTGATGTTATGGTCTTGGTGAAAAATGCTATTTTACGTTTTTGGTAGGAAAACACAATTTTACGGTTTTGGCGGAAAAACTCGATTTTACTGTTTTGGCGGGAAAACTCGATTTTACGGTTTTGGTGGAAAAACTCGATTTTACGGTTTTTACGGAAAAACATAATTTTACGGTTTTTACGGAAAACATGATTTACGATTTTGGCGGAAAAACATAATTTTATGGTTTTAGCGGAAAACACGATTTTACGATTTTTGCTGAAAAAACATGATTTTGTGGTTTTAATAACAAATAATTTTTATTGTATTGTATTTTTGATAGAAAATATAATTTTGAAGTTTTGAAGAGAGAAATTAGCTTAATGAGAAAATCAAAATGTAAAATGAGAAAAAATATGTTTGATTTGGTTTAGTGAAATTGGTTTAGAATTTATCTTGGTTATTTTTGATTTATACATTAATTTAAATTTATGTTAGTTATAACTTTTGGCTGGTTTAGATATAAATTGTCCATTTGAATCCAAATTATTTACAACCTAACTTATTAAATCCATTTATCTATTTTATCTAGTAATTTATTTATACCCAATATTTATATTCATTAAAATCCATGATTTGGATTGGATTGGATTAATTCATTAACTTTTATCTATTTTAACTTCTTTAGCAACAACAAATGTCATATATATCCAAGGATGAAAGGCAAAACGAAAAAGGAATGAAAGGTTAAATAAGGGTAAGGTGATTACACCGCTTCAGCTATTCGAGTGGCTCGGTGGTACAGCGAGCATGTGTAGTGAGCTAGCGTCAATGGATTCGTCGAATAGTTTGCGCTTTGTAAACCAACTCTGTTGTGGGTTTAGAAAAAAAAAAAAAACTGTTGTGGGTTAAATGGAAAAAGAGAACACCCATTTCTTTCATTTTTTCTTTACTCATAACAAATTGTAGTTCATTACTCGTAAAACATAGTCAACAATAAGTACAAATTCGGTAAAGATCAATATTGTTGAAGACAATGTTAGCATCTTTTTTAAAAGGCCCATTCAAAAATTTGGGTCGGCCCAATAAAGAAAGTCGATTTGAGGCATAAGCCAAAAAGTAACCTAACTAGGCCAGCATCTCGATAAAATTAGGGCTACGAAGGCGGATAAAGGAAAAGGAAAGCGGTGCGAGTGAAGAGACGTGCCGAGATAGGCGATATATTCGAGCCGAGATAATAGGAAATATTCGGTTTTATCTCATTTTTCCTTTATTCTATTTAACCGACTTTGTAAGCCTATAAAAGGGCATCCCGTCATTGAATAATGGACATGCTTTTCCTAATACAATTGCTAGAGAGACATTAGTAAACCGATTTGACCTAATTTCTCTCCAGCGACATAAACACTTTCTTCCGCCGCTTTATTTCATCTCGGAAACCTAAAGTGAAACCCTAATTTCCATAATCTCACCGTGTTCTTGAAATCCTTCTTTTAGAATCCCTTAAGAAAAACCCTAAAACTCTTGCTATCTTAGGATAAACCGAGTTGAAATCGATTCCGGGGACAATCCCAAAGTCGATTACGTTGGCAGTGATCTTTATCTAAGCGATCACGAAGATGAAGGGACCGGAGCTCTCAACGGCACAAAGCCAAAGAGGCTCTAAGCCCAGAAAAGACGGCGACCACATGCCGCCAGTCGATAAAACGGCTAGACAAGTCGAAGAAGACTCTATTCTAGAGACTCTAATGGCCAAAATCGATTCCCAGAACGATTTGCTAAGAGAGGTTACAGGAAGAATCGACCAGTTGCAGTCCGAGCATGACCAAATTCGCTCCGACCAACAGTCGAGGAAATCCAAACGGGCAGTCTCCCCCAAAGCCAAAGAAAAATTCGCAAGACGACTGATCTATGATACACCTAAAAGAGACCAATATCGAAGTCGGAGTCGCGAACCCGAGGATTCGCGCCAAGAGCGAGATAAAGAAGATAGACGAGGGCGAGGCTCGCGTCGGAAGAAGGATTCAAAAGAAACCAAGCAGAACCCACGTTAGGAAAAAGGTAATCATGAACGGTACTCGCCCAACAGAGACCTAGATGAAGAATACGAACGGAACGAGTACGAAACTCGACACGACCGAGGCTCGGATCACAGACGGAGCTCGCGTCGTGAGAATGACTCGCGCCGGGATAACCATCGCTACAAGCGAGGTACATCCCACGAGGAAACTCGTGAAACGCCTGTTCGAGGAGCGAACCGATGCCGGATCGAGAAACAACTGACCGAGCTTAGAGACACACTCAAGGAACTCAAATTTTAGGTCCACACCGTCAAAGGATCCGCCCCGGAGATTGACCGAATCATTGAAGAAACTCATAGGACGCCCTTTACTTCGTGTATCGCGAATAAGTACATCCGACAAAAGGAGAAACTCAAAATACCGACGTACAACGGTAACAAAGATCCCGCCTCTCATTTAACCACGTTCAAGATTATGGCAGCGAAAGCACAATTCTCATCATCAAAAGAACGCGACATCGGTCTTTGCCAACTGTTTGCTGAGACTCTGGAAGGAGACGCGTTGACTTGGTTCTCCCGGCTTCCGCCCGAATCAATCGATAGCTTCTACGACCTTACACGAGCGTTCGTAAGTCACCACTTTGCCTATGTAAACAAAGACACCTCGCTAAACGCGTTGATGTCTATGTCGCAAGAAAAGAAGGAAACGTTGCAGGCATTCATAGATCGGTTCTAAACGACCATGACACACGCAGAAGCTCCTGATAAGTTCACTATCGCAGCTCTAACGAACGCCGTATGGCATGAATCCCCTTTCTATCAGTATCTGGTTGTCAACCCGCCCTTGACCATCGAAGACGCGCTCCATCGGGCAAACAAATTCGTCGAGTTAGAGGAGAAGAAGGTGGCCCTAGCTAAGAAATTTGGCTCTGTCAGGCAGACCGATAAAAAGGAAGAATGAGAACCTAGGCAACACTACGAAAAAGGAGCAAAGACGACAATGGTAGTCGGTAACTCTGGAAAGCAACGTTCGTCCAAACCCTGGAATAAATGGAGCAAGGAGGACAAAGAGACGGCACCGCAAGCTTCCAAACCAGAAGAAAAGTATTGCGAGTACCACAAAGCTACTTCGCACAACACCTCGGAATGCCGAACACTCAAAGATGCATTATATGCCCAACTCGCAAACGGTAGGATCAAGGCGTCCATCGACGAGCTAAAGGAGGAGTCAAAGCAAAGCCGAGAAGAGCAAGCTGACAATAATTTTCCTAAACCAGGCAAGCAGCAATGCCGTATTAAAAGCGTAGCCTTAAAACGTGACCGAGATGAGGAGGAAGAATACGAAGAGGAGACTCCTAAAGCCGTACGAAGAATAAGCATGATTATGGGCGGCCTAATATCCGTAAACGACTCGGTTCGATCGATCAAAGGATACGAACGCATGGCACTAGCCGCGCAAAACGCACCTCAGCCGATTCTATCTGACGATCCCCGCATCATTTTCACTGACCAAGATCTTTGGGGAACCCATTATCCCCGTAACGATCCATTGGTGGTCGAGCTCCTCATTGGAATCTGTCAGGTATCTTGGATCCTAGTTGATACAGGTAGCTCAATCGATTTAATCTTTCTAGATTCGCTCAAAAAGATGGAAATCAAGGAAGAGGACATCAAGCAGAAGGCTAAGCCGCTCACCGGTTTCACAAGCGAGACGACATACACAATTGGAACGATCAAGCTGTTGGTTTATGAAGGGGGAGTAAACAAAATGGTAAAGTTCCATGTCATTGACAAACCGACCATTTACAACGTTATTCTCGGCACACCATGGCTATATAGCATGAAGGCGGTATCCTCGACTTATCATCAATGTCTGAAATTCCCTTCACCTAAGGGAATCCAAACGGTCAAAGGATGTCAAAGAGAAAGTCGGTCATGTTTTGAGAGAGAGCACAAGATAAGAGTACCGTCATGTATGATCAATACGGAACAATGCAGAAAAGGCCCAGAAAAAGAACTTATCCAGCAAGTCGTCATCGATAACTCGGATGCAAACAAATGCGTATGGATCGGTGCGGAGTTGCCTGAAGATATCAAAAAAGAATTGATCGCCTTTTTGCAGCAGAACGTCGCGACCTTCGCATGGTCGGTCAAGGATATGAAAGGTATCAACCCGTCAATCACAACTCACGAGCTCTATGTCGATCCGACTTATAAGCCGATTAAGCAAAAAAGGCGTAAGCTCGGTCCTGAAAGAGCCAAAGCCGTCAACGATGAGGTGGACAAACTGATCGATGCTGCCTCAATTCAGGAGGTCAAGTATCCTGATTGGCTTGCCAACCCGGTTTTCGTCAAGAAGAAAAACGGGAAGTGGAGAGTCTGTGTTGACTTCATGGACCTCAACAAGGCCTGCCCAAAGGATAGCTTTCCCTACCACATATTGATCGACTTGTCAAGGCCACAACAGGGAACGAGCTACTTTCATTTATGGACGCATTTTCAGGATATAACCAAATTCTCATGAACCCAGACGACCGAGAGAAGAATACATTCATAACAGAACGCGGCACTTATTGTTAATAAGTCATGCCATTCGGCCTTAAGAACGCAGGCGCTACGTATCAACGATTAGTCAACCAGATGTTCGCAAGTCAACTCGGCACAATGATGGAAGTATACATTGACGATATGCTGGTTAAGTCTTTAGTCGCATCTCAACATATTGGACATCTAAAGGAATGTTTTAACATCCTTAACCGATAGGGGATGAAGCTTAACCCGGAAAAATGTACTTTCGGCGTAACATCAGGAGAGTTCCTCGGATATGTGGTCACCCATCCAAAAAAAATCTTGCAATAATCGACTTACCATCTCCCAAGACAACATGAGAGGTCCAATGTCTGACTGGTCGCATAGCCGCCCTGAACAGATTCATATCTCGTTCGACGGATAAATGTCTGCCTTTTATGAACTTCTCGGTGGAAACAAGAGATTCATATGGGATGACAAGTGTCAAGAGGCATTCATTCAGCTCAAAGATTACATGTCAAACCCGCCAATACTATCGAAACTCGAGAACGGCGAGACCCTTTTCTTATACATCGCGGTCTCAACGACAACAGTCAGTGGAGTCCTAGTACGAGAAGACCGAGGAGAACAGAAACCGATCTTCTATGTAAGCAAAACGATGAACGGAGCCAAGACAAGGTACCCAGCGATGGAAAAACTTGCTCTCGCAGTCGTTATCTTGGCTAGAAAGTTACGTCCCTACTTTCAATCTCACTCAGTAGAGGTGAAAATTTTGCACAGTCCAGGGCAATCCGGCCGTCTGGCGAAGTGGGCTGTGGAACTCAGCGAGTACGACATCGATTACAAAAACAGGACAACTGCCAACTCTCAGGTAATAGCCGACTTCCTCGTGGAATAATCACCTGAATTGAATGTCGATACTCAGATTGAAGATAAAAATTAGAAACTATTCGTTAACGGTGCTTCTTCAAAACGCGGAGACGGGGTAGGAGTACGACTCATATCACCCTCCGGAGAAGTACTAGAACAATCATTGAAACTAGGTTTCACGGCATCTAACAATACAGCCGAGTACGAGGCTTTGCTAGTCGGTCTTAGACTAGCTAGAGAGATCGGAGTACGACATCTCCTGGCCCATTGTGACTCCATGCTTGTGGCGAATCAAATTAATGGAGAATACGAGGCTAAGAATGAGCGGATGGAGGCCTATCGAAAGGCAGCCCTAGAACTTACCAGCTCTTTCGAATTCTTTGACATAGTTCAGATACTGAGGAAAGAAAATGCCCCAGCAGACGCACTCGCATCTCTGGCATCGAATCCCGATCTCTGCCGACGCATTCCAGTGGAAACTATTAACGAGCCTAGCATCCCGCCGCCTGAAAGCAATCACGAGGAACAACGTCCAACAGGACGGTCAAGACAATCTACGTAACATCAGTCATGCAAAATGCACCGACCTCATTGCACTCCTAACAGACGAAAATGAGGATTGGCGACAAGAGATAAGAGCGTACTTGACGGAGGGAAAACTTCCGGAGGAAAAATGGGCGGCACGCCGACTTAAAGTCAAAAGTGCGCGATACACAATCTATGACGGTGCCCTTTACAATTACTCAGCCAATAAAGTCCTCCTTAGATGCATATACGGGGACGAAATCCGTCGAGTACTCGAAGAAACACATTCAGAATCTTGCGGGAATCACTCTGGAGGTCGGTTCCTTGCTCTTAAAATAAAGTTAAACGGTCATTACTGGCCGACTATGGTCGCTGATTGCGAGACATACTCTAACAAGTGTGAAAAGTGTCAATGACATGCACCATTCATACATCGGCCTACAGAGCTACTCACCACATCCACCGTGGATTACCCATTCATGAGGTGGGCAATGGACATCGTTGAACCGTTACCACTTTCGAATCAAAGGCGTTTCTTGCTAATCATGACCGACTACTTCACAAAGTGGGTCGAAGCCAAGGCATATGTATCAATCCACGACGTCCAAGTTTAGAAATACTTCTGGAAATACATTATATGCCGATATGGATTGCCTTACGAGATTGTCACGGACAAATTTTCAAAAAATGGGACATACGGCTTAGTAAGTCGACACCAAGATATCCTCATGGAAATGGGCAAGCTGAAGCCACAAACAAAACTATCATCGACGGCATCAAAAAGCGTCTTGAAAGCAAGAAAGGAGTCTGGGCTGATGAATTATACGGAGTCCTTTGGTCGCACATAACAACACCTCGCCGCGCAACTGGGGCCACTCTGTTTTCCTTAGCCTTGGCGTGGAAGCAATGGTCCCGGCAGAGGCAAACATCTATACTCTCCGAAGAGCTCTCATGCCTCAAAATAACGAGATCAACGAGAAAATGTTGATTAATGCCCTTAACATGATCGAGGAAGAACGAAATCGAGCACTGCTTCGCATCCAACACTACCAGCAACTCGCAACGTGGTATTACAACCAAAAGGTAAAGGAACGATACTTCCAAGTCGGCGACTACGTGCTTTGCAAAGTCTATGAGAACACTAAAGAATGGAGAGCAGGCAAACTCAGCGCAAAGTGGGAAGGACCCTACAAGATAACAAAAGTCGTCAAACCCGGAGTTTACGAGCTCGAGTCAATGAAGGGCAAAGCTTTGCCACGTTCTTGGTCCGCAGCAAGCCCGAAAGAATACTTCTAGACGGTCATCTCATCATGGCGCTAAAAAAAAAGTATGAACTATGAGTGACTTGATTCCTCCCCGGAAGATACGTAGGCAGCCTTCATCGGCACAATCACAAATCTAATAAAATCCTTATTTTACAGCTTATGCCGAGTTTAAAAGCCCCTCAAGCCGAGTCAGGTTAGCCCTCCTTCTTATGCCAAGTTAATATCCTTTCCTAAAACTTACCTTAACTAACCAAAGCCGAGTCCTAACTCGCAAATTGAAGCCGAGTCCCAACTCGCAAACCAAATCCGAGTTCTCACTCGCAAATTAAAGCCGAGTCCTAACTCGCAAATTGAAGCCGAGTCCCAACTCACAAATCAAAAGCCGAGTTCTCACTCGCAAGTAAAAAGCTGAGTTCCTTAACTCACTAAAACCAGGCTCCTTAGATCTAAGGCCGAGTTCCTTAACTCGCTAAAGCCGAGTTCCTTAACTCGCTAAAAAGAAGCTCCTTAGCTCTAAATCTGAGTTCCTTAACTCGCTAAAACCGGGCTGCTTAGCTCTAAGGACGACTTCCTTAACTCGCTAAAAACCGAACTCACAGGTTCGCAGAATACCGAGCTTACAAGCTCGCAGAAAGACGAGCTACTTAGCTCGCAAAGTCAAACGATACACTGCTTTGACCGTAAGTTGAGCAACCAATAAGACTCGCACTGTTAGCATAGTGCTCCCTGGCCAGGAGTGTGGTCTTCTTTTTACGCGAGATGCATATCGGGGCAAGAAAATGCCGAGATCCGTCTCGCACTGAAAAACCGGGCATGTACCCGTACGTCCTCTGTGGTAGGCGATAATAAATAATCCGAGCACTTAAGCCTCGCACATTCGTCTGTCCTTTGGACACATAAGCCGAGCACTCATAAGTCTCACAATACTTAAGACTAGCGGAACGAGAGAACCTTTCTACGATAAAAACGCTCCGATCGCTATTCAGTTTGATTCAGTTGAACGAATTAAAAAATTAATAGACCGATTATACTGCAAAAATAATTTACTTGAAAACCTCCTTCGAGCAGAGGACAAGTCTTACATGCAAATAAAAATAAGTCTTACATAGAGCCGATATACAAAAACAAAATAATAATACAAAAAGAAATCATTCGACTCCAGCCCCGCTCGTCAATGATTTATCTACTCTGTTCACTTCCTCAGCGTCGCTAGCCTTTGCATCTTGTGCACGGTCTGCAGCCGCAATCTCCCGATTAACAGACGTCTGAACGAGATCAGCAGGAACCGCCTCCGGGATTACGCCGCGATTAGTCCTGAACTCATCGATGTCCCTCAGAACACGGGGCGGCGAGTCATGGTAAAGATTCAAAAGAGGATGGCGAATTGGCGAGAGAACAAACGTCAGTTCTTCTTTCGTCACAACATCCAAACCATCCAGCTTAGCGTAAATTTCCACCTCGTCAACTGCGAGTTGATCCAGGATCGACGTAGGAATCGGCACACCTTCCCCGCTAAGCTTCAGCAGGCATTTCCTAAGACCGGCAATCTGACCCTGCTCGACTTGTAATTTGGTGGCTTCCTCTTGATCCTTGACATAGCGCTGGAAGAGGTCAAAGTAGGTTTGCACCTTACGATTGATGATGCTCGTAGAATGCTTTATTATCGTACGAGTTAGAGTTCCTTGTCCACGTATTTGATGGACCTTTTCCTCGTCCGGCTGATCCGCTTCCTTGCTCGCTCGAGCCGACTTGATAGTTGTGTAATCCGCCCGTGCTTTCGTGTCGTGCACTGCTACTTGTTCTTCGTTTTTTGTTGCCTGTATTAGAGGGTAGACGGACGTCCTTGCTTCACTTCTTTATCGACTTGTGCTGTTGGGAAAAAGTTTCATTTCTTCTAAGTCGACTATGAAGTATATCGCCCTATGCAAGGCGTCTGATATCGTTTGAGGTCTATTTAGCGAGATTCCTTCATGAATCTGACTCGTACCACAGTCCTTTCTTTAACGCGTCAGTGCAAGATTTATCGCTTAAGCCTTCAATCCTTGACACCACCTTCTTGAATCTTTCGATAAACTTTCTTAGGATTTCGGTCGTGCTTTGAGACATCGACCATAAATCAACGTCAGAAGTCTCCCGATCCATGAATATTGAGTATTGTTTCATGAACTCCAAGGATAGTTGTTGAAAGCTATTGATGGAGTTACATTCTTTCCCAGAGAACCATTCGAGCGCCTCTCCTTTTAGATGTTCTATGAATAGGAGGCAGAAACCGGCATCCTTCTCCCTTTCCTTTAGGTTGGATCTCCCCATTTCTATGCGGAAAGCCATCATGTGAGCTTCCGGATTAATTTTTCTGTCGTAAGAAGGGATTTTGACATTTCCTGGATTAGGGATTCATGTTTCAGTGACTCGAGTCGTGAACGGTGTCTTCCGCGTTTCTTCCAAGACGAGATCGATATCAGGTGTACTATTAGAAGTAACATTTACTTCTATAACATAATACCTGAAGAAGAAGTCTCGTACGTCTTCTTCAGATTCTCATAATCTTCCAAGAATTTATTGCAGTTTCTTTTCAAATGCCCATAACCATTACAATAACGGCACTTGACATCTTCAGAAGGACTGGTTTTAACCTTATGAGCATGGCCAGACTCGCTTGGATTCACAATCGAGCTCGTCTTTCCATCACCTTTGTTCTTACCAAGTTTCTTAAACTTTTTACCTTTTTGTACCATAAGGACATTTGGGGTGTCCTTCTTGATGTTAGGTTCAGCAGTCTTAAGCATCCCATGCAATTCAGTCAACGTCTTCGTCAAGTTGTTCATGTTATAGTTCATAACAAATTGATCATAGCTTGACGGCAGTGACTGCAGAATGATGTCAGTAGCCAACTCTTGGCTAATGGGACAGTCCAGTTTCCCCAGGTTATCAATATAACCCATCATCTTAATGACATGAGGACTAACTGGTTCGCCCTTTGGTAGCTTGCACTCAATCAGAGATCTTACCGTCTGGTATCTCTGAGTTCGTGCCTGCTCCTGAAACATACTTTTCAGGCCAGTGATTATCTCTTTTGGCGACTCCACGTACTCATATTGCTTCTGCAATTCCGAGTTCATGGTAGCCAACATGAGACAACTCACATCCACCGCATCATTAGAATGCTTATCCCAAGTATCCTTATATGACTGCCAGGCATTGGCTCGGTACTTCTTGGGGAGAACTTTCTCAAGGACATAGTCCTTTTTCTCCTGTTTGAGAACAATTCTCAAGTTCCGATACCATTCAAGAAAGTTGGATCCATTTAACTTGTCCTTCTCAAGGACGGATCGCAGGGAGAAATTGTTATGATGATTTGTGCTAGACATAGCTGAAAATTAAGGGAGGTTTAGTTATGATGTTCAAGAAATGAGAAGTCTTAACAATTAAGAAAACTCGCATTATATTCAAACAATGTTTCCTCAGATGAATATAATGATCCAAGACCCACACTTCACTAAACTTGAGTGAGCCACTGGCTATCCCCCAAATTTTAGCTATCTAGGTAAGCAACAACTTTGCTAGTTATATCCAATATAACTCTTGGTTGTGGATTGACATCTCATGCCCAATCCACCTGATGTCTCTAGGCCCAAAACGATTTTGATAGCCCAGTCAAGTAAACCAATCTCTTAAGTCATGTAATTGTTGACGCCTTGCACTGCAAGCCCATCAACACGATTACTTCCTGCCTTACTCATGTAATTGTGGATACCTTGCACTGCAAGCCTATCACTCAATGAAACGAGTCTTGACAGTTGACAAGATTGGAAAGACATAAAGTATCACTTGATATTTGATTGAGGAACAGAACTATTTAAAACGTTCAGTTTTATCATGTTTTAATTCTTCTAATTAATTGATTTATCTTGCTTTGGTTCTGTGATTTCAGGTTCCATAACCTAAACCATCAAATCTGATGTCGACCGACACTACTATAGTGTCGATCGATGCAGAATAACCAAAAGCAATCCGCGATAACCGATCAATCCAATTGATCCGGTTTTGAATACCGGTCAGTGTCGATCGATGCTACATTAGCATCGATCGATACCAACCTAATCAAACCAATCGCAATTAAACCATTTACAGTGTTCAACCATTATTAACCAAGCTCGATAACCGGTCCAATCCAATTGAACCGATTCATCAATCTCGCGAGGTTTGTGTCGACCGACACAACTCTTGTGTTGATCGACACTAGGCGAAACATAAGTTTTATTCGGGTTTTCGCCCTGTGTCGATCGACGCCGGATTGGCATCGATCGACACCATGCTAAAAACCCTAAATTTTATTCGGGTTTTCGCCCTGTGTCGATCGATGCCGGATTGGCATCGATCGACACCATGCGAAAAACTCTAAAACGTTTTTCGAACAAAAACCTAAACTAGGTTACTTTGATCAAAACGAGTTATAGCATGCTTGTATCAATCATACAGAGATCCAGATTCAACCAATCTAATCAACATGCTACAGATTCAATGGAACCCTAAAGCTCTGATACCACTGAAGGAATTTCTAGCAATTCCTAATCCAATTAGGCAATCCTGGTCTGAATTCCAAGCCTAGGATCTAGGGTTCATGTAATTGAATCATTGGGATCTCAGAATTACCTGGTGATTAGCAGCGAAAGATTTGCAGATAATCGGGATCTAGAGCGCCTCAAATGCTGCGCCTCTACTGGTATCCACACGCACACAAACTGAACAGGAGGGATGCTAGTGCCTATAGAGATCCAATCTCTTCAGAGGTTTCTGTTCAAGTTCTGGTGGCTGTCTGTTAGGTTGAAAATCAGTTTAGGTCGACTATATATCTTATATATGTCGACTTAAACTATAACAGAATTAACCAGCGATTAAACCGAATTAATCTGGTAATCCGCGAGTTGCATCGATCGATGCACTCTTTGCATCGATCGACACTGCCCCAGAATATTGATATCGAATGCATATCAAATATGCATTCCCTAGATCATTACATTAATGATCAACCTCGTCTTTAACGTCCAGTTTGCTTAAGTGTGTGACCCTGTAGGATCATATAACACTAGCAATGAGTTCTCAACTCATTGATCATAAGTGGCTTCTAGCAAAGCGTTATGACTACCTAGTACATATGATTGTCTCATCTCGACAATACGACTTTCACTTGGAGTAAGTACAATAGATTTCAGGACATTCCCAACAGATGGTTGGTTGAATGATTAGGTACAAGGGAGGTATGTTCTAAGAGTAAGAGGATCAAACGAGTTAAGCTGGGCGCCAAGCTAGCTTCACACCGACTTCACCTACAAGGCTAAGGTACGAGTTTAAGTACTCGAATGATCTAAAGTATGGATAGAATGAAATATGTGAATGGAACAATCTAAGCAAGACTTAGGTTGTTAGAACGGATAGATAGTAATGGAACCTCGAAAGAGTTTTAAGGAAACTAAATAAGATCATAAGAGGTTCTTGGATGGATCGTTCTTTAGAAGAACGATGTAAATGTTAAGTAAGGATTTCCGCTGCGTAATATTAAGTATGAAGGATCTAAGACTAGGAGTCAATAGAAAGATCCGAGGAATACTTGTTCCTAAGGAAAAATTTAAAATAGGACGGAATTTAGGGATGTTCAGGTCGGGGTTTGGCCTGACCATTGGAACGCATCGACCGCGGCCTAGGGTGGCCGGGTCGGGGCTTCACAGAGTGTGTCCTTCTCGGTACTTCCAAGGAATGTGTTATTCTCGGAATTTCCGAAGAATGGATTTTGCTCAGAAATTCCGAGCAGAGCCTCATGCTCGGAAATGCCGAGCAGTGCTTTATGCTTGGAAGTTCCGAGCAGTGCACTGTGCTCGAAAATTCCGAGCATTGCACTGTGCTCGGACTATCCGAGCAGGTTATCCGAGCGTCTGTACTTGTCTGTGGATTTTTCCCAATGATGTGCTTGTCAGAATGACCCATCCAAGCAATTCTGATTGCTTGGAAGTCCGGCTAAATGGTTTCGTACGTGTCATATAGAACGTTATTCATGCAAAGTGTTGTTTATGCGGAAAACGGCTATATCCAATCGCTCGATCCGTTTTCAACTATTGATTTTGTTGAGGAAGATTTCGACCCCAATAGTGGTGTGTCTCTACCTTCGTCCATCAACATGTATTGAAACCATTGGTAGGTTATTTCCACAATTGCATATTCGTTTATGTCAATCTTTTCTTTGACTATTTTTTTTAGATCTGCAAATGTTGACCTTGAGCTTAACCAAATCGTTTTATTGTTTCCTTTTTTCACTCTCGAAACTCCAACCACCATTTTCTTCTTCTAGCTTTCTACAACAAAAAGTAAGATATTTAGCAAAATAGGAGACATTGTCTACTAATCTAAATAGTCGGGTAGCATTATCAAAGGTTGTAAACGAAATGTGTTTTTTGGAAGCTTACGATTTGAATACTCAATTTTCTTCTCTCCAAGGAAAGATAATAGGCTAGCAAATTGTCTGGTTGAAGATAGTTCACCAATCATATATATAATGAGGGAGTTTTTTACTCTCCTCTCAGCCCTCCACGTCAGCGCACCTCTTTAATCCTACATGGCAAATAATTTCCGTCTTAAAAAAACAAAAAAATCACGTCGGTTTCTATTTATTTTGTTTACACCTCCCACTTTAATCTCTTCGTCTCCTTCCTGCCAATTCACTTATTTTTCTTATATATTTAATAACACAAAGCAATTCAAGTATATTAATCTTTCGACTCCTATCACTTCCGTTTCGTCTAAGATGGATTTAAAAACCGATCGAGTGATAGCGATGAAGATTATTTCTAAATTGGATCTGAATACAAGGTCCGCCCTTTTCTAATCCCCAGGTTTCATTTTGTTTCGTCTCGGTGGATTATTTGTTCGCTATTTCTCGCTGCTTTTGGTTTTGATAGATAGCTATCACTCGCTTTTCTAATCCTCAACTTTCACTTTTTCCTTCCAGGTGACTAATCTGTCCGCTCTTCGCCGCTGAATTTGGTTTGGATAGATAGTTTTGTCTATCAGGTCATGGAGTATTTGCATGTAGTTGACGAGCTGATGGAAATTCTCAAGGATATGGATGTTTATGTGGACAAATGCGAAAAAGACAAGGTTAAGGCTACCTGAGATTTTGCAATCAGTTGCTTACCTGTCTCAGGAAAATGGAAGTTCGGATTCTGGACGTCCTCAAAGAGTTTCACGAGGATGATGAGCAAGGAGGAGAGACTTTCTCGGAAGGAAAGAAGGAAGGAGCCTTAGTATTGTTGTTCATTACTCAAAAGGTGCGTTTTTTTATTTTCACTTTTATCATGAAATTATAGTCTTCTTTATGTAGTGTTTGGATTATGTATTGCTTGGATCAGTAACAAGAAACTCTTATCTTACAATGCCAGATTCTGGAGATCCCAAAACAGCCTAGAAAGAAGAATCTCAACCTTCTGTCAAGAAGAATCTCGGTCTCAACAAGGTACATGTCATTTCTTCTCTCTCACTTTTGGTAGAACTTGTGTTGCCTGATTTAGATTTTAGACCTTTCGATTTGTGTTGCTCTAAGAAAATTCTTTTTGTCATTGTTCTGTTCTCAATTTGCACTTTCTTCAAGAAGCCATCAAAAGCTAAAAACATAAGGAAGGGTTGACACGGATGAAGAAGACGAAGACTGAAAAAGTGAAAGCCCTATATTAAACAACCTAAAGAAAGTTGTTAAACCCGATAGCAAGTTATTTTTTTGTTCTGGGCCATCCAAGAGCTCTGCTACTACGAGTGAAGCTTCCTAGAAACCCGTCTTTCAGTACGATTCATCCAAGGAGATACAGGTTCACAACGACAGTAGAGCAACAACAACTCTGGAAACCGAGACTGACTTCAATCAAGATGTACGAGCTATCCGTGAAAGAATTCTTAAGCGAGCTGACTAAGCATTGAAATGTAATAAAAATAATGCTTCCGATGAGAAATCAGGGTTTAGAAGACAGTAAACAATCTCGAGCGAGAAAGCTGGAGGCTCACATGGGCCATTAAGATCTTCTGTTCACATCAGAGTATCGGCTAGACTTTATTACTAGCCAGATATTTGCAAGGATTACAAAGAAATATGATATTGTGGTATGAAGATTCTTGTAAGTTTGTGCATGACCGTGGGGATTACAAACGTGGATGGCAGATAGAGAAAGAGACGAGGCAAATAATCACTCCCCTACTTTCCCTCTATGCGCTTTTTCCTATACGCCTAAAGATCAGTTCCGAATAAATGACGTCGTCGGGCTTTTTTGCAGGCTTAAAACAGAGTAAGAAAAAAATATCCTAAAAAAGAAATGGTATAATTATAAAGCTGGATAACTTATTATAAAAAAATACTATTGTAATTCGTGTTGCCTGGCTGAAATTTGAATAACAAGCTATCAAACTAATAATCTAATATACTTGATCAAAGGAAACTAACATCAACATGAATGAGGAAGAAACGTAAATAGAAACCGATCCAATACGAGATTCAAAAGTTTAGAACGTGTAAAAGGTAACCCCTAATAGTTCCTTTTGTAAAACCACATAATAAGTTAACCCCTACAACTATAATACATAAAAGAAAAGAACGAGCACATGAAGATAATTTTTTTTTAAAAACAGTCATTTATGTCAACACATAAAAACACTACTACAATCCATAGGAGAAGATTTAAACTTGCGTCCAATGATGCGTAACTGCCATGTTAGACTAATAAAACAAATGAACACAATATAAGTAAACTAATAAGCAGATATATTGGACGAGACAACATTTGGAGTGTAACTAACGGGAGTATACTGTAGAAGAAGAACACAATTACAATGCAAACATCCAACTGATATAATTTCGAGTTTTGCTTTAACGGCGGAAGAGAACAGACCGGTTCACAGAAAAAGGGAAGCGTAGATAAATCCTCAGGAGCTAATATAACGAAGGTGAACCGGAGAAATATAGAAATTAAAGAAAATTTAACAAAATCAACTACACCTCCGCGCGTGCGCGGGGGATTCAATAACTAGTGTACATAACTACTCGCTAGCAAGGTCCTATCACTTTCCGCGCGTTAACTTAAATGAGTAAACAAGAGTAAAACGGCCAAAGTTGTTTGCGTATCATTTAAGTTGTGTGATACTAGTTTCTAAATAAGGTAATTTGACTCACCATAGACTTAATTTTGATTTAACTTTTTTTTTTAATATTCGCCCAATTCACTTTTAAAAGAACTTACTAACGGCCATTTACATTTTTTGAATTAGCCCTGGGCATTTTATCTGGATTCGAAGAACCGAACTGAAACCGACTCGAAAAAACTGGTTCGGTTCGGGTTCGGATCCTAAAAAAATACCCCAACGAGTTTTGACTCTAGATACTTTCGGGTATCGGTTCGGTTCGGGTAATACCCGAAAACCGAACGGATACCCAAAATAACCATACTTATAATTAGATATAATAAATATTTTATATAGGTTTGGTTATTTCGGGTAGTTCAGATACATTTCGGATAAATCATATTTCTTTTTATAGGATGATTTCGGGTAAATCGGTTATTTCGGGTAAATCGGATAGAATTTGGTTACTTTGGATACAAAATATCCGAACTGATCGGACACTTCAATTATAATTTGGTTATTTTGGATACAAAATACCCGAACCAATCGGTTAGTTTGAGTATATTATGGTTACTTTGGTTACATTATGATTATTTCGGGTCTAAAATACCCAAAATACTCAAATACCCGATTTTTCTGGGTATATACCAGTTCTTAAAATCTAATACTCACCGACCCGAACTCAAAAAATACCGAACCGAACCCAACCCGAAATTCTAAAATACCCGAACAGGTTCTATAATCCAAAACTGTAAAACGCAAAACCCGAAATACCCGAACCGAACCCAAACGCCCAAGGCTATCTTGAATAATACAATGGCTCAAAATTTAATTAAGAAAATTATTTTTGTTAAAATCTGTTCCAAAAGTATTAGACCCGATTAAAAAGAATCCGACTGCTTTCACAAATACTATCTCACGTTCGATTACACCAAATTAATCTATACTATAACTCGTACAAACCCACAAACAGAGAAAAGAAAAGAAATTCAATACCAAAGACATAAGAAATCATATTAACAACACAAGATAACTCTGGTTTTGCATCAAGGAACAAAAGCTAGAAGCCATGAGCCTTAAGTCTGATGTCACTGAACCTGAACCGTGACTTTTAGGTTCAGCATCTGATCTCATAAGATCCCGCTTTAGTTATGTATCGTACCCACTCGACAGTGTTGTAACCGCTCTTCTCCCACACCTATAAATCATTCCGGTTACGGGTCAAGACCAAGGAAGTATTAAAGTTTTGATAGCTAACCAAGTAACGAGATCAATTTATTAAAGATCAGAAGCAAACACAAATAACATTACAGATTTGAACTGGGTTAATTTCACAAAGGCATAAAGATTACGATACTTAGCATCACATTTTTGGTCTTCAAAAGCATAAAAATCAAAGCGTACCTTGAGGAAACGAACTCGCAAACCAGATGCAGTGAACATTGGCACCTGAAAATAGAACGAAGGTTGAACTAACAATCAACATCAAGTCATCTGGTTTTATTTATAACAGTGCCAACAAGAGAAGAAGATTGACCTGAAATTCCATTTGGATTGGTGGCCTTGTCCATGATTTCTTTTCTCCCATTGTTGAGATCAACTCAATTTCTGCACTTAGTGTGGATTCTGTTTGTCCTGGAAATTTTCTAATCCTGAATAGTAAAGAGAGAAGGTAATTTACTGATAGAAACCAAACAATAGAATTATAGGGGTGAATCAGTTAGGAAATTTCCTAAGAGTGTACAAAAACTCACTTCCAAACCAAGCAATCTATTGATGGATTGTACTTGGCACGACCAGTTGTCACTTGGAAATTGGTCTTCGCTGTTTGTTTTGGCACTGGAATTTTAACTACGACGCCGAGGGCAAACATTTTAGCACCAAACACACTTTTGACCTGAAAATACAAAACACAAATCAGAATGTAAGAAAGCAGAGATCAAACTGTTTTTTTTTTTCTTCTTCTTCTTAATTGTTGAGAAGTTACGCTACTTACCTTGACATTTACTTCCATGCGTGTACGACCAAGTTCTTTGATTGTTGGTAATACGCGGAAAGGAAGATTCACACCCTCTGTTATTCGATACCTGAGACATCATCAAATCAATACACTTTTAGTATTAGAACAATATGCAAGAGTGAGCATTCCAAAACTTACTTCATCAGTTCAAATTCACCATCTGGTGGAACAAAACTAACGGTCTTCTCGGAGTTGAATCTTGTCAGGTTCACACACTGGTGAAATGTGACATCATCAAGCTCAATGGTTTTACCACTGCACAAAAAGAGTGATTCAGTGAGTGAGCACAAAGAAAAGTCAGTGGCTAGTGTGGATCACTGTTTAAACAAAGCCTACCTCTTAGCTGGACGAGATTTCATTTCTGATTCCTTCTCAAGACCAATTTTATCATTCAACCCCAACTTCAAATCAGGCATTCCCGAAAGGAAACATTTCATTAAAACTTTTCCCGTCACATCACACCGAAGAACATTGCCTAACAGTTGCCATAATGTGCAAAAAAGAGTCATACGAAGAGAATCTGGAAGAGAGAAATCTTCAAGAAGGCAAGTATTTACCTTTAGAGGACATCAGAAGGTTTACGCTTTCCACAATATCCAGGAACACCTGATTAGGAGAATACATAATATCAACACTTCCGCACAACCTAGCAAATGATATACACAGAGACAGAAACTCAACTCTTACCTCATTCTTTTTATAAGAAAGGCCCTCTCTTCTCCAACCAACAGCACCAGTAACTTGTAATGTTGCATTTGGAACAGGCTTGTCCTTCGGCTGTAATGAAAAGAATATTATAAACGAAAATGTATCAAGTAATAAGCCAAAAAAATATTGATTTAATGCGTAAAACACTGCTTTACTAGCAAGAACCATACCAATAGAATTTAAAATATTTGTTATACACACATGGGTAGATGCCCTTACCTTGGATGAAAATGGTGACCGTACACCTTCCTGAGTGATGTAAAGTTTCAAAATTTCAGGAGAGAGATTTTGTGGATAGCCAAAGTCCATAATCTCTGCAATTCCATAGAAAATATTTATTATTATTTTAGTGTTAGAATAGTAGTTAAACCATAACACAACAGAACAGGTTTAAAGAGAGTAATTTGACACTACCAGGCTTACTTACCGTCCAACAATTCATAAATCAGAACAAAGTTATTTCTAATAGCGTCTTCATCAAAAGCTCCACCAAAGTATGATTTGAACAAAGCAACAGCCTGAATGTGAATCAAAAGCAGAAGTAACAGATTCAGATTTCAGATGTGCATAGAATCAATCTAAATCTCTTAAATTTCAACAAGAGCCAAATAGTATTTAGAAAATGCAGGTGAAATTAAAACCAAAGGTTACCTCAACAACGAATTTGAATCCACAAGCTACATTAGCATTGCTACTGACAACAATTACGATGTATACATTGCTGATTCTCATATAGACAAAGGAGCAGCCACCAATCTGACGCACAGGACAATTCCCTAACTCCTTGGTCTGCATTATATGCGTTCGAAATGCATCCACCATATTTCCCCTAATAATCAAATGAATAGCCCCAATCCCTCAAAATCCAAAATCTCAAATCCCACAAGCTAAAAATCCTACGAAGTGGATGACTACTTAGAGCATAAAAACAGCAGAAAAATGAAGCTAAATTTCCCAAATCGTCAAGCCGAAATCTAGAATTTAAAAGCGTGTAGACGGATCCACGGTGAGAAAAAAATAAAAGAAGCTCTCTCACCCAACATCATCTCGGTATGTGCGATTGATGAGTACATCGCCACGGAGATTCAGAAAGTAGATGGCGGAAGCAGCCACCGGCATCTTTGATCCAAGCAATTCTTAAGCACAAATCGAATAGACTCCCGTTATACCAGCCTCTCAGACGAGCTGATTCCGGAGATTTGAGATTAATTCGACGAGATCTCGGTATGGGAGGAATGAAAAATGAGGAGGAAGACGACGACGAAACTGAACAAGTCAGAATACGAAAGTATTCGACTATTCGTCATATTTAGATGGGCCGGAAGAATATAACTGGGCCATTCTTATTCGATTTTGGTCCGTTTCATCTTTAATTGTTTTTACTAGTGGTCGTGTGTGTTAAGGTTTTTTTTTTTTTGTTTGTTAAGGGTTTATAATAGACTTTTGATCAAGAAAAAGGTTTATAGACTTATTTTTTCTTTTTTTTTTTTCTTTTTTTTTTTTTTTTTTTTTTTTCTTTATCTGTCATCACGTCAATTTTTTCTCTCTCTACGTGTCTTGAGAAGCGATATTTGAGCGATTTCCGATGTATGATTCACCGATTCTTTTGTCGGTGAAACCCTTATCTTCACCTTTTACGGTGACTCTCCTCTGTAATCCTCCTTTAAAACTCCGTAATTACCCCTTCATCTTCTCATCCTACCGTAATCTCTGCCCGTCATCTTCTTTATCCCTTCCTCGAGCTAATTTCACCATGGACCGTGAACTTTGGCTATCTCTTCAAAAATTAAACTTAGGTTTTGATCGCAGTCCACTAAAGCTCACTCTGGAAGCTACAAAAAAGCGCGATGAATCGCACCGCCTAAGCTTAGTCGTACAGGGTCTTAACCCTCAGCATCAAAATCCTGCTGGTCTTAGGGTTGTGTTACCTCGTGCGTGGCATCTCGAGGGGAGGATAACGAGTCGCATCAACCAGGACGGAACGGTCCAGTTCTTCTTCCGGCATGAGCATCACCTGCTGACAGTCATCGATAACGAGCCTTGGAGCTATCGCGATTGGATGGTGGTTGTTGATAAATGGTCTCGCCGTCACGCTCCAGACTTTCTCCAAATCATCGCCTTCTGGGTCAAGGTCGACAATATTCCCGATGATTCTAAGGATGATCGTACAATTAGGGAAGTGGGTAGTGTGCTTGGTCAAGTTGCGGAAGTTAGTGTACTCCAGCCTTCTCGTGATCGTTTTGGGGAGGTATGGATTCGAGTTCTGATGAACGCTTACCGTCGCCTCATATTTGTACGCTTTGTCTCTTTTGATGCTTATGAAGCTCCTATCTTAGTCCGCTTCACCTATGATAAGCTGCGAAGATTCTGTTCAGCGTGCGGTAGTCTTACGCATGACATTGAAGTTTGCCCTCTCCCACCTCCGGATATCCCTGCAGTTTATCCACTTCAGGTTCACCCTCCCTCACCACCTCAGGTGAACGCTCCAGATATCCCTGGCCAAGACTTATCGCCTCCTGCTTCTCCGAGGGCGCCTCTGGATGCAGCTATGAATGAAAATACCGGCTCCAATGATAACCTTTCTGAACTCTCTGGGCGCTTGGGCTTAACAAGCTCTGAACTCTTGAACCTCCAGCCTGCCCAGATAATCCCTCCGACTACTTTCGAGGTTGGCTCTACTTCCATTATTTCTCTTACGGGTATCTCTAAAGTAGGCACTTTTGGACGCTACCTGGGGTTACCAGAGTCTGTGGGGAAGAGCAAGTATGATACCTTCTCTTACATAGCACACCGCGTTCAACAGAAGCTAGAAAACTGGACCACTCGTTACCTGTCCCCAGCAGGCCGGGAAACCCTTCTTAAATCAGTGATACAAGCTCTCCCCACTTATTGTATGTCCTGTTTTATGTTGCCTCGGAAGCTTACCTCTCGTCTCACCAGTCTCATGAGAAGCTTTTGGTGGTCGCAATCTGCCACTCCACATAAGATACCCTGGGTTTCCTGGGATCGCATGATGCACCCTAAGGATTCTGGAGGCATGGGTTTTAAGGATTTACACTCCTTTAATGTTGCCTTGTTAGCCAAACAAAGTTGGCGCATCTTGTCCCAGCCTGATACTCTATTAGCCCAGGTGTTCAAGGCAAAGTACTTTCACTCTTCGGACTTGTTTGACGCCCCTCTTGGATCTCGCCCTAGTCACGCGTGGCGTAGTATAACGTTAGGCACCTCGCTGTTAAAACAGGGCCTCCGCTGGCGTATTGGTGATGGACATGATGTGCGTATATGGAAGGATCCTTGGCTTGACAACCCTCCCCGTCCCGCGCTTGATTGTGCTTCTTCCCTTCCTCCTCATAGTACTGTCTCGTCCCTTCTCCTTCCTAACACGAATCAGTGGAACCTGCCTCTGATCCAGGCCAACTTACATCCAACAGACCAACACCTCGCATTATGTCTGAGGCCTCCCCTCCACCCACGCTCGGATCATCCCCACTGGATCTTCACACAATCGGGATCTTACACTGTCAAGTCTGGTTATCACCAGCTCCTAAAAACCACTCTACCCTCAGACCTGTCAACTCAGCCCCGAGCTCGCCTTTGCAAAGAATTTTGGCGCCTCCCCCTCCCTCCCAAAATTCAGCACTTTTGGTGGCGTGTTGTCAATGACGCCCTTCCCGTTGCTGCTAACCTCTCCCGACGCCGCATCCCTATGGCTTCTGACTGCTTGTTCTGCGGTGAACACAAGGAAACAGTGCAACACCTGCTATTTGAATGTCGATATGCTTGCGAGATTTGGGAACTCTCATCGGTCTCCTTCCCGGTGGCTCAGTTCAATCCAAGTCCAACTCTCGAACGTTTCGTTCAACACTTGTTACATATAGGTTCCTCGCATTCCTCCGACCCACCTCTCTTTCCCTTCATCGGGTGGAAAATTTGGAAGGCAAGGAACGCTCTTCACTTTGAAAACTCACGATGGCATATTGTGGATACTCTCCATTCGGCCATCTCTGATCACAAACTGTGGCAGGAAGCTTGTCTCTCTCCTAACCACACCAATTTGCAATCGACAGTCACCACACTGACAACTCCGACTACGTTTCCCGATGTTCTCCAACGGTCCTCTTCTTATTGCTGCTGTACGGATGCTTCCTGGACTGACCTCAATTCTCCAGCCGGCATCTCATGGACTCTACATTCCTCTACTGGCGACTACATCTTGAAGGGCTCAGCCTCCGTCCCACCTATCTCCTCAAGCATCGAAGCTGAAGCATTAGCTCTCAAAGAAGCTGTTCATAGGTTACGAATCCTTGGTTTTACTTCTCTCACATTTTGCGGTGATGCTTCACCCCTGTTTAAACCCCTGCAGGCTCACAGTCTTTCAGCCCCCCTGACTGCATTTCCTCAAGGCATTCAGGATTATGTTCATGATATTAAGTTTTTGGCTCACTCGGATTCGCAATTTCTTCTCATCTCTCGTAACGCCAATTCCCTTGCAGATAATTTGGCTAAAAGAGCGCGAATCTCTTGTTCCCCACTTACTATTTCATGGCTTGTATAATTACCTTGTACTTTGTTTTATCTTCTAATGCAATCGTTGACCAAAAAAAAAAAAAAAAAAGACTTATTTTTTCTTTAGGACACTTTTCGATTTACCAATATTTTACAATTTATATGACTGTTTGCTTTTGGGCTACGTTCTAATGTTGTAGACCCACATAAATATGTGGTCTGTTTTCTCCCGTAGTACGTTTTTGTTTTTTCTTTCCTTCTATTTATCTTTTTACCATCTCATTCTCCCTTTCAATTATGATTTGTTGTCAGTGCTGTTAACTAAAGTATTCCTCTCTCCTTTATAATCTTTTGTTATTAGGTTGGTATAAAAAAAATTCTATTATCATTTACACTGTTCTTAACCTTCTGGATATTAACTTTTAAAGAGTGAAATGGTGATTAATTATAACAATGACACTCGTTTGATATATCTCTTGAGTACATAGTCTATACGCTCGTACAACACAATGTGACTTGAAAATTGAAGAAAGCTCGAAAATAGTGCCTTCTTACAACGGCTTGTATCTCCTCCACTGTCTCCGTGGACGAATTGCTCATGCAGTCTGTAAGTAAGAATAGATGCTTTGGATTACAAAATCAATGTAACTCTGATGCTTTGATTAATTGAACATCGCTTTATAAAATGTTGTCTAGTTAAATTATCCAATTTGTTGTTCTGTTGGAGATAAGATTTAGTAAATTAAACATTTTGTATGTAGATTTGATGTGTGATGAAATTTGATGATATTTATTTATGATTAGTGACTTTGTGTCCAAGTCCATAGAGTTGGAAAAACTAAAATCGGTCTTCAGTGATGCTTACTTCACTTCTAATGGACTCTATTTATAAGGTTTGTTCCTACTGCTCTTTGAGATTTATGTTTCAGGCTTGTAGGCTATTGTAATGTGTAGAATGAGTTCTCTTCCTTAGTAGAGCAATGCTCTTGTTATATACAATCGATAGAGAATGTAGAAAAGGAATTATAGATATACAGAAGTAATGGAGAATATACAATAGTAAAGAGAGGAATATGGCCGTTGGAGATATATACGGTTTCCATATCCTAATACGTCCCCTCAAGACGGTCGTGCGTGTGCAAGGCCGATCTTGATGCTCAGTGACTCGAACCGTGGTCGGGGCAATGGTTTTGTGAGAGCATCCGCAAGCTGGTCGGCTGAGTGTATATGTGAGACACGTACGTTGCCCGCTTGAACATGATTATGTACGAAGTGGTAGTCGAGGGCCAAATGTTTCATTAGTGAATGAAATACTGGATTTTCACTAAGATACGTCGCTCCCTTATTGTCACAATAGATTGTAGGTGTTGTTGTGCTGCTTAGGCCAAGTTCTTTGAGTAGTGACATAATCCAACAGACCTCGGAGGTTGTATTCGCAACAGACCTATATTCTGCTTCCGTCGACGATCGAGCAATGCCTGCCTGTTTCTTTGATGACCACACAATTGGGTACTTCCCATAGTAGACTATGTACGCTCCTGTAGAGGTGTAATCATCCTTGTCACCAGCCCAGTCGGCATCTGTAAAGGCATGAACCACCGGCATGTTTGACTTGGGAAGTAGATACCAATCGTTGATGTCCCAGAGAGGTAGCGGAGGACTCGCTTTACGGCGTTCCAGTGTTCGTCAGTAGGTTGGTGCATATATTGTGATAATTTATTCACCGAGTAGGATATGTCTAGTCGCGTCAATGAGAGATATTGAAGACTTCCCACCGTGGCTTTATATTCTGTAGGATCTTGCAAGGGCGTCCCTGATTGCAAGCGAAGCGGAGGATGTGGACACATTGGTATAGGTACTGGTGTAGCGTCACTCATCCGAGTCCGATGGAGAAAATCTGAAACATAACGATGTTGATTTAGTAACAGACCATTGGTTGTACGAAAGGCTTCAATCCCTAAAAAAATAAGATAAAGAGCCAAAATCCTTTAAAGAGAATCGATTGGAAAGTGAGGCGATGAAGCTGTTGAGTTGGTTGTCGTTGTTTCCAGTGATGATGAGGTCGTCGACGTATACGAGCATGTATAAGCGAACACCAGCTTTGTTTTAGATGAAAAGGCTTGCGTCCGCTAATGAATTTATGAATCCGTAGTGAATCAGGAAGGTCCGTAATTCATTGTACCAAGCGCGGGGAGCTTGTTTGAGACCGTAGATCGCTTTATGAAGCTTGCATACTGCATGCGGTTGTGTTTTGTCGCTGAATCCGGGTGGCTGAGACATGAATACTTCGTCCTCAAGTTTGCCTTGTAGGAAGGCATTGTTAACATCAAATTGTTGGATGTTCCAATTATTAGACACAGAGACGCTCAGAACAAGTCAGATAGTAGCAGATTTGATCACCGGACTATATGTTTCGTGGAAGTCTACACCGGGGCGTTGGTGAAATCCTTTCGCCACGAGTCTAGCTTTAAACATGTCAATAGAACCGTTAGCATGTCGCTTTATTGTAAATACCCACTTACTACCGACTACATTTCTCGCATTTGATGGAGAGGTGAGATCCCACGTCTTGTTGCGAGCCATGGCATCTAATTCATCATGCATCGCTTGTTTCCACCTCAGATTTTTAAGAGCCTCAGCCACTGATGTCGGTATATTTTGTGAGGGAGGAATGACAACAGCTCGGAGATTGAGTTTGTTGACTGGTTTCTTCATTCTGGTGCTGATTCTCGTTGGTTGCGGCATCAGATGAATAATGGGTGGTGCAGGTGCAGAGGCTTTGTTTGATGAATCTCCTACTTCCTGTTGTGTGGAATGATCTGTGGGCGTGGGTGTGGGTGTAGGGGCTTTCGGTGCAGCAGGCAGTGGAGATTCCGGAGCTGTCTGAGCATCTGCCACATGCGCTCCTTCAAGCGGAGGAGGCTGTGAAGTAGGAGGTGTTGTTGCGGTATCCGGTAGATGAATAAGAGTAACCTGAGTTGTATCTGCATTCTGAGTATATTCAAAAACAGAAGGAGAACTTGTTGTGAGAGTGTTAGAAAGAGAAAAGGGAAACACATATTCATGAAACGTAACATGGCGAGATGTATAAATGTGCGATGTATTTCTATCTAAGCAAAAATATGCACTTTGAGTTGTTGAATATCCTAAGAATACACAAAGTGTGGATCGAGAGTCCAGTTTATGAGTGGTGTATGGTTTTAGCCAAGGGAAGCATAAGCACCCAAAAATCCGAAGTTTTTCATAGTTCGGAGTTTGGCCAAAAAGACACTCAAACGGAGACTTGTGTTCCAATGTTTGCGTCGGCATATGATTAATGAGATACACCGACGTTTCTAATGCATACGTCCAATAGGATTTGGGCATTGACGCATGGGTCAAAAGAGCAAGACCCGTTTCGACAATATGTCTATGTCGGCGTTCCGCAATCCCATTATGTTCCGGCGTATGTGGTGGGGTGGTGAAGTGTCCAATGGCATTTTTTGACAAATAATCGGCCAATAGCACAAATTCACCACCGTTATCTGTATACAAGGTTCTGAGCTTTGATTGAAATATGTTTTCAACCAACGCCTTGAACTTTGTACAGGTTTCAAAAACTTGTGATTTTCTCTTCAAGGGGTACAGTAACGAGTAAACTGATAGACAAAAATAACGTAATACTTAAAACCATCTACGGATATAAGTGGAGATGTCCACACATCCGAAAAAAAATTATATCAAGAGGACAAGTAGAAACAAGAGTAGATGTTTTGAAAGGTAACTTATGCATTTTATTGATAGAACAACCACTACAAGGAGTTGGTGAAAAAGTTTTTGAAGATAAAGGTAAACTAGAACTTGAAATAATTTTTTGAAGAATTGGAAAAGCCGGATGGCCTAATCTAGAATGCCAATCCGTAAGCGAAGTCTTAAGGACCGAAGCAAAAGCAAGAGATGGTGGGCTGGTCGTATGATTCTTAGGTTTGCCTTCCAAACGAAGCGCCCGTGTTCAGATCGCGGACATGAAAGTATGTTGGTGTAAATGTCACCGAAACTCCATTAGTAGTGCAAAGTTGAAACACAGAGAGAAGGTTCTTATCAAGTGAGGGATCATAGAGAACATTATTAAAAAAGAATGGTTTCGTGAACGAGGGAAGGGTAAAAGAATCCATTTGTGAGATACCGAGACCGGAACCGTCACCAAGGAGTGGTTCATCTCCACCGTTGTAAGGAGAGCGTAGAGACAGGTACGCGAGGTCAGAGGTCATATGGTGGGAAGCGCCAGAGTCAAGTAGCCATGTTGATGAGTCTGATCCCTGCATCATTGCCGCATTTGCTCTTGGTTGCCACTGTTGTTGATACGGTAGTTGAGACCATGGCTGGTTCTTTGTTTGTGTCCAGGAGGGCGCACCACCAGAGCTGCGTACAATCTTGAACTGTGGACAGTACTTGACACCATGGCCCTGAACACCATAGGCTTGACAGCGTCCAAGATATGGCCGAGGAGAGTGGTTTGCATTGTACGACTGTCCATGATTGTTGTTGCGATTGTAGTTGTTGTTGTTGGACTTCCAGTTCTGTTTTGGCCGTGCCTCTGTGACATTTGCTGTGACTGGACCAGTTTTCGCAGGTTCAGTGCAAACAGAGGAAGAAGAAGAAGAAGGTCTTAATGACCGATTAGCTCTGATACCATATTATAATGTGTAGAATGAGTTCTCTTCCTTAGTAGAGCAATGCTCTTATCATATACAATTGATAGAGAATGTAGAAAAGAAATTAGAGATATACAGAAGTAATGGAGAATATACAATAGTAAAGAGAGGAATATGGCCGTTGGAGATATATACGGTTTCCATATCCTAAAATAGGCAAGTTTTGATTGACATTACTCTTTTATGGATCAATGTTGATAAGACCTTCTCTTTATTACGACTTGCTTGTTTGGTTCTACACTTAAAACCATCCTCATTTGTTGTCATATTTTATGTATGTCAAAAGCAGATTCACCTTTTACAGCTATATGCCCGACGGCATTTACTTGATCCTCCACTTCGTGCCAAATATTATGTGTGACAGAAGAAGTGGAGTGCACTGAAGCATAAGTTTGTCATCTTTTGACCTCCTATGTTTTCTCAAATCTGTTTTTGTATATGCGACCATGTTATCTCCATTCTTTGAAACATTTGGTACATGTTTGCACATTGTTTGAGTTGTGGTGCCATTACTTTCTACTTATCTACCATTTTGTAATGCGGTTACTAGTAGCATGGTCTACTATGCACACCATTTACAACCTTCATGATTAATTTTGCCGACATGACTTATGTCATCTATAGCTACTTTACTGAGTGTTTATATTTCAAGCCTAATATATGCGATTGTTTTCCGTTTTTATTTTTTCCATGTTTCATCTTAGTTCAATGTTTCCATATTCTTTGGCTTTCGTCATAGAACTGACCAAGATGTTACACTCCAATGCTTATGGTGTATCTATTTTGAATGCTTATTCATGTTCGTTTTAAATATCTTATACCACTTCTTATATACATTTCTGCATACCACTATTTTTATTGCATTCAACATACAATACTGATATTATTATTTTGTGTAGGAGTTGTTTGCCTTGTGTGGTACTCTCACCTGTGTTTTCCCTGGTGTTTTCTTAATTGATTCTATGAACTTTTAGCCTGGAATTTCACTTTGTATCAGATGTAACTATGAAGTGGGAAAACTTCGATCGAGCTTTATTCAATTAAAAAGAGGAAACGTTTACAAAATTTTAAATCAGAGTCGTTGATTGTCATGTTTTCATTCTTCCAAATCCATCATGTCTCTTTGATTCATGTTTGATATTTGATTTTCTGATCGATCCATTACTCACGTTCATTGAGCTCCTCTACAACTTCTTTTTCATCTTAAAAAGTCATAGACTCATAAGTAACATGTTTTGATTCCTAGCCCAAAAAAAATCATCATTACTAAAGTTTTTAACTTCAGTAAAATGTTCAATTATTACAAAAGTGTTGCTCAGGCATAAAGTCATTTACTTGAATTAGAAAATCTCACTCTCCAATAAATAAAATGATTTGATAACAGTTAAGCATATATCATAAATCAAATGTAAGCATTCTCATCTTAGAATCACATCAACTCAACTACAAGCTTCAGAATGATTAAAGTACCAAAAGGATATATTATTTGATAAGATATGACACATTACTACCAATGATCCCCCAGATCAAAGATCCAATTGAAAACCTATAGAAACAGAGATTCGAGCGGTGCAGCCTTGAGAGCTCGAGAAAACATGTGTTCGCATTTAGTAAAATTTGAGAGTTTTGTGCATGCGAGATTAGATTGGAAAAAGTGAAACAATACCACGTTGATGGTTTCTAGCAAATGTTTGGGTACTAAAGAGGAGAATTTTCAAATGCTCCAGGTTGTAAATTTTAAATTCAAGAAACAAATTTCAAACAATTAAAACTAAAAATAATATATGGCTAATCAAATCCATAACCCTGCAATGCTAATCAATATTCAACGTTATGTAATAGAAACACATGCTTATATCTATGCTATCATAAAAATATGTCGTATTCGTATACATGCATTTACGTCCATATATAATATTCTCTTAAAAGAGATCTTTAATCACCCGATCAAGAATTGTTGGAGGAGGTATGACCACTGAGGTCTACAAACTTTCTGAGCTTGGATTTTCCGTTGTGAAAGAGTAAAAAACTTTAGACAGTGAAAATGTCGGGAAAATCTAAAGTTGTAAAAGAGCATATGCGCATAAGGGAAATTAATTAGATATTAGAACTCCATCCTTTGTTAGTCGAAATTTATACATGTGTTTGGAACATGCGGAAAATATAACGAACACAAAATAGCACGACCTGACATGAAATCCTCCACAAAATGAGGTCTAAAGGGCGTATCCAATGCTTCCCATGTGAAAGCTCACCCCTGGTAAAACAATATTTGTTATAAAACTAAAATGAAAAAATAAAGCATCACAACTCGTACAAACTACTAATCTCTCCCAGAGAAGAGAACTTTGAGAAGCATTTTTTTACAGATATGGTGAGAGGATTGGGTGTAAAATCCACTTCTCAGCTTCATGGGGTGATTCACTTTCAAGTTCAGTCATCTCAAGTATGTTTTCTATAGTCATGTCAGCCCATGTGACCACCAATTCGAATCATGTCCGTATCAGCCGCAAAGTTAGATAATGAATTCCTAAAATACTATTTACCAATAATAGAAAACAGTTTATGCTTGAAGAAAGATACATGATTGTCATCATACACCAGTTATCATCTCATTGTAGTTTGGAATACACAGGTATGGGAAGACCAGCTAGTAAATTAGATATTTGTGTTGTATAATCACGGAAAAACACATATTCGTAACTAATCTGTAATACTGAGAGCTAAAATACATTTCCTAAAGGTGCTTATTATGTAGACTGTAGTGTAAAAAACGAAATATATTTCATATGGATGTACCTCTAAGTGGATTTCAGCAAAGTACCACTCACTCCAAGGACAATCATCTTTCCAGTGCACCTTGTTGCGTGACTCAGAGCCATAGTGTTGTGCAGTTTTCACCAATGAATTCATCCATATCATTGTCCTCATCCTCCTTGTCAGATGTGGAGGTTTGGTATGTTAACCTCACAGGGAAAAGGAACTTTAAAAGTGTGCATCAAGAATTTCAGAATGAACCTTCAAATAATAAGCGGTTGTTGATTATTACAATATATATCAAAACAGCTTCTCACGTGATAGAATAACCTACGTTGGAATATCAAGCTTGAAGAATTTTGTATAAATTACATACTACAATATAGTATGTGAAGGACAGAAAACATTAAGAGCTACGAAAGTGGAAACCAGATTTTCATCTGTGATGGCTAATTTTTGGTAAGTTTTCAAGTGCGCTTTGATACCCAATAACACACTAACGAATATCACTAATTAGAAGCCAGAAAAACTTACAAACTTATAAACATACAACTCATATAGTCCTTCTAAGGGACAATTTTCAAAGGGACTTGGCTACCAATATATTCTGCTTCGAATCTGAAATGAAGGGGAAGAAGCTGGTGAATAGAAAGTAGGGCTTCTGGTAGGTGGCGTGAAGGTTTTTTCGGTAGTAGTGGAATATTATATGACGGAGGAGCACAAAGAACATAATAAGAATTAAACAGCTAGATAGAGAAGAGTTGGACATAGTGAATGAGAATTAAGAAGAAATGAATCAGAATAACTGGCATTGAAGATAGATTTAAGATTTTGAATAAGTGGAATTTAAGAAATTGTTGTAATTGTTGTTGGTGCTTTGAATGTGGAGATGTAAGAAGGAAAAAGAAAGGGCACAAAAAACATATGGTAAATCGTGACTTATTGGAAGGGGCATTTAATTTACATATTGAGTTGAGGTGACCCATTTTTTAAGATATAATACTCCGGAATTTCGTGTAGATAAAAGATGTTGAAGCTCACTGATTTAAAAAAAAAAAATTGGACATGTGGATACCTCCCTCAAGGGGAAAGAGAATTCCCTCACTATATATTATATATTAGATTCCATAGTCCCATAAAATGGGATTGCTAAAGGTTGTGGTACACTAGACTATTTGTATGTTCCTTTGCCTACCTATGGTGGCTGCGATATGTTATTATTTATCTGCCACAACTATTAGTGGTAGCTACTAGTGTACAGCCGAAATCTCCTGCGATTTGATCGTTCATTAAAAAATATTAGATGCATGAGTTTCGGATGGACTCTATCGGCTACTGCTAGCGGTTGCGGCATGTAAACGAACACAAATATATTGCAGCTGCCAGCCGCAGTCACCAGCGATTGGCAAGCGAACATAGTTTATATTATCGATTATTTACCATATTGCGGTCAAAATAAAAAGAAATCGATAAAGGGTTAACCATAATATGTAGCTTAGTCGATTAGTAGTTTGTATGTTATTGTGTTATTGTAACTTTGGTTTTGAATCAATCAATTTTTCACGCTTTCGTTTTTTTGTTTTTTTTAGAAAAGAGGCATTCTATTATAAAGCATGAGACTGAAAATGTTTACAGGTCTAGCCTAGAATGAAAGTGGAGTTCCCCTAAAGTAAATCAGAGCGAGAATATAAGAGAAATAAAACGGTTATGTCGCCATTGAGAACCATAGCTCCGTCATAGAAGAAGTGAACCGTGGATTTGAGTCTCTAAAGGATGCTATCATGTTCCTCACAGCTCGATCCTGATGCAACATAAGTGAATCAGTTGATTTAAACGCAGAGCAGGGAAGAGGGATGTTTAGTTCCATCAAAAGAAATTGGATCGTCCCTTGCCAAGCTAGTAATGTGAGTTTCGCATCATCTTTCCCCCATTCAAATTGATTGACAGTTGAGCTAACCAATTTCTCACAGGTATAAGACCACATCTTCTAGCCGCCTCAGACCATAAATCCCAGCAGAACAAGCAATAAAAAAACAAATGATCACGAGATTCATTTACCTCATTACAGAGAAGACAGATCGAATGCGTTTGGATTCCCCAACTTAGAAGCATATCTCGCATTGGAGAGCGATTCAGCTCAAACAACCGAGTAAGGAATTTGTGATTTGGTATACGTCCGCTAAATCACACAATTTTAGTCCATGGAAGGTCAACAGATTCACCTTATAACAATATGTAGACCTAACCAGTCGAATAGCAGCTTGAAATTTTGTCTTCAATGAACAGATGTTGATCTTTCTCTTCAGTTACGGTAACTGTAGTTAGCAAAATATGAAAAGCAATTTGATTGTATGTTCTCACAGGAGGTATGCGCCATTTTCCATGATGGTGAAGATCATAAAGTAGTGCATTACAACGGATGCCTAAGAGAAAGGTTCCATCTTGCACAAGGAATCTATCCAGTGATCCAAAAGGAATTCTCTGCATCTCCACTGCATTAAACGAAAATAAACGTCCCTTTCAACTTTGGAGGAAAGTTGTGAGATCCCAGTACCCCTGAAATTGGTCAAATTATCTTACCAGAAGCGACATGCTCTGCCATTGCACACACACAACTTTATCTAGGTAAAGACAACATCCCTGAACTCCAGTAGCGTGTTTGCCGCCCACGAGAAGTTTTGGCAAGTTTTTTGATCCACAACGCATTGATTGAGCATTCTAGAATTTCGTTTTTGAACCAAGCAATCCAAATCGAGATCATATTAGCTTTATAGTGCAAGCCTCATTCCTAATAAGAATATCTTTCAAACATAACCCTCCTTCATTCTTTAGAGTAGTTACTTTATCCCATGACACTCTTGCATTATGACTACTATCAACTTGCCCATGCCATAGGAAGAAGCCACATAGAGAGTTGATTTCTTTGTAAAAGATTTAAGTAGCACAAAAGATGAGCACACAAAATTTCGTTATACCTGAAATGACCGCTTACAAAAGTTGAAGCCTACCCGCAAAGGATATGAATTTAGTACTCCAATAACTTACTCTCTTTAACTTGTATTTACGGTGAGAAGTCACTCACAATAAGATTCTTTGTGCAGAGAGGCAACCCTAAATATTTTATCGGGGGACATCCTTATTGCATCCCAGTTGAGAACCAGATTAGATCACTGATAGGTGTATAGTTTTATCCCTATTCTACTGCAAGTGCACAGTTAATGCAATCGTAGTATATAAGTTATCGAATCCCACAAGGACTCTCAGTCACACAATAGATTATTAGTAGTTCAGATTTAATCAAGCGAAGCATGCATGAAAACAGTAAACGAAATAGCAAAGCAAATCAAGTGAGTTTGTAAGCAAGAGGGCGAAGCGTTAGGTTTCAGGAGTTCTCAGAAAATCAGGAACGCAAGCAATCAATCTATCTAGATCTAATCAATAACTGTTCTAGAACTCAAACACGGATATAGAATTAACCAAATTCCTTTGCGATAATTCTCTAAGTCTAGGTGCAGCAAACCAAACTTTCGTTTGCGAGAACTAACAGATTAGGCCAGCTTTAATCTTAAGTTTGATATGTTCACAATTAACCTAAACCAAACTTCCGTTTGCGAACAGTTTAATTGCTTATCTAGGTTCTTTCTAGTTAAATTAACCAACTTCCGCTGCATTAATCAACCTAACATCATAATTCTGATTAGCTACTTCAGATTAAGCATTAAGAACAACTTAGATAAAGAACTAGCAGATATGAATCTCTACAGATTAATTAAACTATAATTCTCTGAAATCCTTAATGAGAATCCTTCAACCTAACAGGTAAACTACTAAGACATATTCATCGAGACAGAAAATATCATAAGTAGAAAACCAAATATCATATAATCAAATAATCAATAGGGGTTCAAAAACAAGTCTCTTTCGAGAACAAAATCAGCCCCTAAAATCTCCTAAGAGAATAAAACTTAGTTATGAAGCATAGCCTAAACAATGGCTCAAAAACTCTATTTATAACCTAAAACACGAATTGGGGCTTCTTTGTAAATATCAGAAACTTCTGGACAAAACTGCAATTTCATTATTCTTCATTAAACCGTCGTTTGGCCCATCTCGCTGGTGCAACGATCGATGCCACTGGTGTGTCGATCGTTGCGTCTCTGAAATATCGACAGTGAAGTCTACCTCTCGGCCAAATACTCCAATTAGCTCCAGAAAGTGCCATAATCACCAAATATGCTCCAAATGTGCTTGTACCTAATAAACACCTGAAAAGACTCTAAAACATAGTAAAAGACTCGATAAATGACACATATACCATGGTTAAAAACCCTAAAATCCATGGTATATCAACTCCCCCACACTTAGCTCTTGCTTGTCCTCAAGCAAAACAAAGAACTAAATGTGGTTAAGAGGTTTGAAAACTTTCAGAAACTCTTTTCGTCATAGAAGCAACAACACTCAGATTCCCCTTAGTAAACCACTGCAAGAATCAATTACAGGATATCAAGACCAACATATACTTCCCCCACACTTAGCAACTGTCCTAAGTAAACTCCACAATCACATTCAAGCATTCAAATTCTCCCTACTGACTTCTGCAAGTATTTAAGTGCGGTCTCACCTAAGGAGTATCGATCAAAGGGCACATGGATTCTTACCTTATCAGCTCTAGACCACCATACTACCTTTCTCTAGTCCCTTTCTTCTCTTTCCCTTCCTTAACAACTGATTTTCCCACATTGGGTATCATTTTATTTTTTTTATCAGTGTTCTTCCCGTTATGGGGTGTACTTTGGACACATTCCATGGATAGCACAGGAGATAATAGGGGTCTCTACCACTCCTGTGACCACTTCGGAGTTACTAACTGATCCTCAGTTTATTATCTTTTTCTTTTTCTTTTTACTTTATAGAAGGGGAGAAGGGAACTAAATAGGACAGGTTGACAGGCTGTGTCAGAACTAACAGGGAATCCGACACAGAGTATACCAAGCCCTTAGGTGAGAAATCTAAGTCAGTATTAAGGTTGAAGTCAGTAAAAGGATCCTCTGATACCTGAAGTGATGTGGGTGTTCCCAGTAGGTTGATCTGTGATGGGGTTTTCTAATATTCATAGATAGATCCTGCAACTTCATCCCAATGGTTACTTAAGTTCCTGCAAGTGCTATAAATCTTCTCAAAAGTTCACTGTTTCTTACTTAAACAATTTTGATTCAAGAAAACAAAAATTTCGAAAAATGGACTGACTCTTAAGAAAACAGAAAGATATAAGTTAGTAGCACCTCCCCCACACTTAAAGCACAATGTCCCCAGTAGTGTCAAGTGAAGGATCGGTAAAAAGAAAATAAAAATTGTTAATGGATGTTTGAGTTCTGTCGTATTTTACCTCTGTCGCTAAGGCACCGATCGTTGCACTAAGTGCATCGATCGTTGCTATGCGATTTTTCTTTGAGTGTCGATCGTTGCTCATAGCAGCAACGATCGTTGCAATGCGTATAGCAGATCAGTCAGCAAGTTAGGAGGTTAGTCCGTTGGAATCTATCAAATTTCGAATCCTGCAAGCTGGAAACACTGAAAACAGAGTAAAATCGAAACAAATAGCGTAGCATATCAAGCATAACTATCCAAAACAAAAGCATCCTAAGAATCAGACAGAAAAAGTGCAAAGAAAAATAAGAAAAGGATAAAAAGTACAGAACCGAAAGTCTGAAAATGGAGATCACTCTCACTCGCTAATATCATCTATCCCACCATACATCTCATCGTCATCGGCTGCCTCAGCTATGCGATCAGTACCGCTCGAATAAGTAGGAGTCGGGGATCGTCGTCTGCGTCGAGAAGGTCCTGGGACGGGCTGGTGAACCTGTGGCTGTCTCCTGCAAGTGCAGCCTTGCATCCACTCCCAGATGGTCTTCCATATCCCATCACTACGCTCTCTCCACTCAGCCTCAGACATACTACCGTAGGGAACTGTCATCTCAGGATAAGGGCCCAAAGCAGCAGCAGGCGCAGGCGCAGAGGAGGACGAAGCTCTCGTAGAAGGCTCTCCCAGCGGATGAGCCATAGTAGGCACTGCGCGTCGATCTCTGGCAGGAGGGCGGAAAATCAAAGCATCAATGGTATCAATCTGAGTCAACCTAGCAGCAGGAAGATCAATACCATACTGTGTATCCTCAGGGTCGTAATAAACCCACACTCGCCCCTCCTTCAGCCACGTAGCACTCTGCAAGTGACTGAGATCCAGAAACTCTCTCTCAGTAACGCACTATGTATCCCCCATAGGTATCCTGCAGTGTCTGAAGATAGGAGTAAGAAGACTCCCTACTGTCTCCTTGCGCACGCCGTCATAAGGCTTCTTCTGCAGCTCGAAAAGATGATGGGCAAATAAAGCTCCCAGGTTGACTTTCCTAGCCGCGTCTCTCACATCGGTACCCCTGAACTGCTCCCTCAGTCCTCTGAATAGAATCTCCAACTCGTTCTTGCGCATCTTGTTTGCCTCATGCTTGCACAACAGTGTGCGTCCCAAGATACGCAAGACATACCTGAGGGCCGGATGCCTGACCTGAATCACTGGTGTAGTCCGTGAGTGATACCGTCCACCACCAATGTACTGCCAAAACTGCGCAGCCTCTGCTGGTTCCCATGGAAGAGACAAATCTGTGCGTGGCTGCTCAATGCTAAACCCATAGATCTTACAGATATCGAGAAGGGGCACTCGATACCTGGCGCCTAGGCACATGAAGGTAAAAGTGCCTCCTTGAGCATTCCTGCTCTCCGGGTTCGGGTATACAACCCTGCATGTGGCAAGCAACTGTTTCACCAGCTCTGGGTATAGATCGTAAGGTTGCATCGGCATTGTCCCCAGACCAATGCCTCTGCACAGATCCATAACATGTCTGTCTATGCCGAGACCATGACAGGTCGAGTAATAAGCAAACTTGGTTGGCGCTATCTCCATGCCACACCAACCGTTATACAGCAGTGTGTCGTACTCGTCCCAGTACTCGTGCAGCGGCCTCTCTGTGAAATCAGTCGTAGTGAGCATCTTCTTGATACCCTTGCCCCAGTTGCGATCAGACTGAATCCGAGTCTTATCTGCTCTTGGCCATGGTGGCCCAATGGTCGCATGAACTAACTGATATGGCTCTGGAGGGTCAGAATCCCTGTGTAGCCACTCTGGTGGCGGAATGTACTGTCGTGAGGCGCTTGCGGCTGTTGCTCTGCGCTTGCGGGGTTGATCCTGAGTTTCCATCTGCAAAACAGAAAATTAAGCAAATTAGTCACGGCAGACTCTCTGTGAAATCGTCGAGCAACGACCGTTGCACTAAGGCAGCGATCGTTGCAAGGCGATTTCGTATACTCGAACATTTCCCCAGAATCGTCGAGCAACGACCGTTGCACAAGTGCAACGATCGTTGCTGGGCGATTCTGGCCGCAATCAACAGTCAACAAAATCGTTCCATAATCGTGAAATCAACCATAAAATCGATAACCATCCATCACTAAACAACCTAAAGCATATCTATTTGGTAATGCATTCATCAATTTTGATCAAAATTCCCA
This sequence comes from Orychophragmus violaceus, assembly GCA_030180135.1. NCBI lineage: Eukaryota > Viridiplantae > Streptophyta > Magnoliopsida > Brassicales > Brassicaceae > Orychophragmus > Orychophragmus violaceus. The sequence goes on from CM058239.1 coordinate 43,414,081, forward strand.
ATTTCTAAAACCCTAAAAGTGGAATCCGAAAATTATCAAATAGAAGTACATTACCTTGATTCCGTGAGAAATGGGTAGGAGAAATAGATTGGGGATGTTAAAATAAGTGAAATAATGCTTTTGAATCAAAGAAATCGATGAAGAAACGGTGATTTTAGGCTTTGGCTCTCGGTGTTATCGGCGGCAAGAAATGGAGAAGAAAAAGGAGAAGAAGGGTTTAAGGTAACTTACCTTGGTCGTGGGTGCAACGATCGTTGCATAGCAGCAACGATCGATGCTGGTTGAACCAGATCGATTTCAGTTTAGCGCAACATACCTTAATTTTTGATTTAAACCAATTGCAACGACTGTTGCTACTATGAGCAACGATCGTCACACATCTCCAGACTTTGTGCTCTGTATCTAAAAACTAGCAAAAACAAATAAAAACGTGAAATCCTAAGAAAAACACCAAAAATAAAAAGGAAAAACAAATAAACCTAGCAGTGGGTTGCCTCCCACTCAGCGCTTGTTTTAAGTCATTAGCTTGACTTTTGGAAAGAGGTCAGAATCATGGAGGTTTCAACAGAGACTTTGAGTGTCTCTGTGAATGCCTTATCATCCATGGTGGTGTGTAAGCAGTAACAGCATGATGTCGTCCAAGGAACGTAGGAAGGAATGTAGGGTGGGATCGACACTTGGGTGGCTTAAAGCTTTTTCCCGCATTCCAAACAGTCGAGTCAGGAGGTTTAAGCTTAGAGGATTTATGCTTTACCTTTGGCAGAGATTTGATGTTCGGAGCCTTCTGCTTATGGGTAGCTTTAAGCTTCGAAGATGTTAGAGTAGACTCTTGTGGACTCACCATCTTTTTGTCAACCTCTATTGTGTGTTGAACAACATCTTTGGACCTTAAAGGAGCTTTGGGAAATGGTATTGGAGGTTTGTAGATTCTTTCCTTAGCAACTCCACGAGGTATAAGTGAAACTGGTTCTTTACGGGGTGCAACGATCGGTGCATGTGGTGCAACGATCGACGCGGTTGTCTCAGCTCGAGTTTCAACTACAGTCTCGGGTCCATCAGATTCCTGGTCTAATTCAGCAATCTCAAACTCAAATTTCTCCTCTTGACTTGGTCCAGTATCAGTCTGAGCTATCCAAGCCAAAAGATCCATGTCAATCTCTGTTGAGTCAGGTCCGTCGAAGCTCTCAAACTAAGGGAGTTCAATGTCAGACTCCTCTCTGTTTTCCATAAATTCCATAGCCTTAACTGCTAGATATGGTCCATGATCCATCCTGTGGTCAACCTGAATAGGAATGTCAATGACATGGGCTTCCTGAGTATCCTTCCTTGTGGTAGGACTTGAAATCTGATCCATCTGTGTATCTAGCAACTTCATATGAGTGTTCAAGGACTCAAATTTCTCATTCAGATTAGTGTACAAGCTCTCAAGCTTCGAGCTAAAAGACGATGTGGTTTGTTGTTGTTCTGCAATGGATTGCTCCATCATGATCTCTAATCTGCTCCTCTGTGCAGGTACAGGAGATGCTAGGCAGGATGTATAACCATAATCTCTTGATCCTTGAGCATGCCTAGAACCTTGTCTCTGCTGATGTCCAAATGTTTGTCCATAAAAACCAGCTCCAGCCATATATTTTGCCTCTGCAAATCCTTCAGTTTCTGCTTCAGCTCGGAACTGTCTTTCCCTCAGTAGGACGTTGTGGATGTCATCTATCTTATCTCTCATTTCAGCTACTTGCCCAACCAACACATGGTAATCTGGCAAGATGGGGTTTCCTTCCCCATCTAGTTTCTGACCTTTTGCGTTGCATATATGACCCTCTTGGTCTCGTAGAACGCCGTTTTCACCGCGAATCAGAATCACAGGTTCCATAGAGTGGAACCTATCGAACGTCTCAGATCTCAGCATTGCTGTTCTCGCCTTGTGTCGATCGATGCAAGGTGGCAACGATCGATGCAGTGCGAATCCCTGCAAATCCAAAAATCAAAAACGTGAGTAAACAAGAAAATTAAAAAGAATGCTTAGTCTAAATCCTAGTACTAAATCTATTGGTGAACTCAAAGAGTCCCCGGCAACGGCGCCAAAAACTTGATAGGTGTATAGTTTTATCCCTATTCTACTGCAAGTGCACAGTTAATGTAATCGTAGTATATAAGGTATCGAATCCCACAAGGACTCTCAGTCACACAATAGATTATTAGTAGTTCAGATTTAATCAAGCGAAGCAGGTGTGAAAACAGTAAACGAAATAGCAAAGCAAATCAAGTGAGTTTGTAAGCAAGAGGGCGAAGCGTTAGGTTTCAGGAGTTCTCAGGAAATCAGGAACGCAAGCAATCAATCTATCTAGATCTAATCAATAACTGTTCTAGAACTCAAACACGGATATAGAATTAACCAAATTCCTTTGCGATAATTCTCTAAGTCTAGGTGCAGCAAACCAAACTTTCGTTTGCGAGAACTAACAGATTAGGCCAGCTTTAATCTTAAGTTTGATATGTTCACAATTAACCTAAACCAAACTTCCATTTGCGAACAGTTTAATTGCTTATCTAGGTTCTTTCTAGTTAAATTAACCAACTTCCGCTGCATTAATCAACCTAACATCATAATTCTGATTAGCTACTTCAGATTAAGCATTAAGAACAATTTAGATAAAGAACTAGCAGATATGAATCTCTACAGATTAATTAAACTATAATTCTCTGAAATCCTTAATGAGAATCCTTCAACCTAACAGGTAAACTACTCAGACATATTCATCGAGACAGAAAATATCATAAGTAGAAAACCAAATATCATATAATCAAATAATCAATAGGGGTTCAAAAACAAGTCTCTTTCGAGAACAAAATCAGCCCCTAAAATCTCCTAAGAGAATAAAACTTAGTTATGAAGCATAGCCTAAACAATGGCTCAAAAACTCTATTTATAACCTAAAACACGAATTGGGGCTTCTTTGTAAATATCAAAAACTTCTGGGCAAAACTGCAATTTCATTATTCTTCATTAAACCGTCGTTTGGCCCATCTCGCTGGTGCAACGATCGATGCCACTGGTGTGTCGATCGTTGCGTCTCTGAAATATCGACAGTGAAGTCTACCTCTCGGCCAAATACTCCAATTAGCTCCAGAAAGTGCCATAATCACCAAATATGCTCCAAATGTGCTTGTACCTAATAAACACCTGAAAAGACTCTAAAACATAGTAAAAGACTCGATAAATGACACATATACCATGGTTAAAAACCCTAAAATCCATGGTATATCAATCACGCTCAGCATCACTCAATCCACAAGCGTAAAAGGAAGGTTTTTGATAACTAACTGCAAAACAAGGGCGTTCCTCAAATTCACGGAGGACATGGAAGAAATTTTGAATAAATGAGGTTGAGCCATCAACAAAATTCAGAAGATCGTCAAGAAAGTGTAGATGTGTAAGTTTCAAATTCTGACATTTGTAGTGGTACTTGAACTTCCCTTCTGCTGCCGCCTTGTTTAGCATAGCTGATAAGCAATTCATCGCAATCACAAAAAGGTAAGAGGAAAAGGGTCCCCTTGCCTTAGACCTCTCAACCCTTTTAAGTATCCTTGAACCGAACCATTGTAGCCAATAATATAGCTCGGAGCACAAACACATGCATGTAACCATCTTATATAAGTGTTAGAAATTGATATGCCAAGCAGACAGTTAAATTAAAACTCCCATTTTAAAGTATCAAAAGCTTTCGATATATCAAATTTAATGGTTATTTTCTTTGGCCCTTTGTTTTTATGATAGCCATTCAAAAATTTAGAAGCAAGAATGGTATTTTCCACTAATAAATTGTCCTTTATAAATGTTGTTTGGTTTGGTAGTATTAAATCTGGAAGGATCGGCTTTAGATGATTCACTAACAGTCGAGAGACAACCTTGTAGATTGTGTTGAGGCAGGAGATGGGATGTCAATCTCATACAAAGGAAGCACCTGGGTTTTTTTGGCACAAGAGCGAGGATAGGTGAATTTGTAGAGGAAAGAAGGTAGGCTGGTAAGAAGAAACAGGAAATGCTTGACACAAATTCTTCATCAAGGATACTCCAAGATTCATTGTAGAAAGCATTGGTAAGTCCATATGGTCTAGGAGATTTACTCGGGTTGAGTCTAAATACACATTTAGTGATCTCTTCCATTGTAAAAATAGAAAGCATGATCTGAACCCCATGAATTTTTAATCGTAAAGGGGAACAATGGCTGAAACCAAGACGCAAAAGAGTGTGTTGTAGGTCTAGATATCACATGACCGAAGATAGCTTTAAAGTGGTTAATTAACACTTCACTCATTTCCAACGGATCGACAATGACTAGTCCTGAATGTAAAGTAAAGGATATGATAGAGTTATAGCTTTGCTTAGTCATTGCTACCATGTATAAGAAAGTCGTGTTTTGGTCACATGTTTCAACCAAAATATCCTAGATTTTTGCATGAAGTAAAGGTCCTATATTTCACGTAGGAAGGTCCACTTTGCACAAAGATCTCTTTCAACCTTGAAGCAGTGGGGGATGGCTATTGGAGAGCATCAACCTTCGCAAGTTGCAACAAACTGTTAGTCTCTATCACTCTCTCTTGTATTTGGGAGAATTTTCTCTTTTTAATAGCTTTAAAGCTCTCTTTAGTTGCTTTTTCTTCCAATATAGAAAACTTAAGTTCAAGGCAATGCTTTTGGCCCGAGTCAATGCTTCACGCACCACATTAACGGATTTTGGATGTTTAATGAGATAGTTGAGAAATTTAATCGGACGGGTTCCAACTTTTTGTAAATTTTGAGTGATCTATAAGGCTAGGACAATGGTCTGAGTTGAGAGAAAGTAGAAAAAGGCTGAGATTTTGGTGAAGTGAATGATATAATAAGAGTTGTTGATGAGTACTTTGTACAACTTTTTTGCAATAGGGTCAGATAGACGAAACTTGATCCTAGTGGAGAGTGGACCATGGAAACGCAAATCAAAATAGCCCATTTGAGTTAGGCAGTCCCTAAATCCAAGCATTTGATTTCTCATCAAACAAACGTCCGAGTTTGAGTGTTCTGTAGGATCAATTATCTCATTGAAATCACCACCAGTCATCTATGGGCAAGAATCTAGAGCAAAGTCTGAGTGAATGTTAAGAAATTTCACCCATAATCCAGTCCTATCAGCACTCTGGTTTGAAGCATATACCACAATGTAGAAGAAGTGATGGAATTTAGGGATGGATATCTCAGAGGTAATTACTTGGGATATTGCATCATAACATAAAGCTTAACCGGATCTTTCCAAATAACAATTATACGGCCATCCATATCCGAATGATGGCTTGAAGAAAATGACCAACCATTGCACAACTTATGCATAATAGAGTTAAATGAGTGATCTTTGATATGAGTCTCTAGGATTGCACAAAAATAAGTTGTTGGCTAGAAAACCAATTACAAAAAGTCTCATGCTTTTTCTGCTCATTAAATCCACAAACGTTCCAAAAAATGATTTTTATTCATAAGGAGTGTTAGAAGGTTCCCTATGCAAAGGAAGACACAAAGAAACATAACAAGAGTTTGATGGAGAAGGTTTTCTAGCATGGGAATTAGAACTATCTGCTAAAACACCAAAAGTGAAAGGCATTATATTTAAAAAGGGTGATGATGTGAAGGGTTTGAGATTAAAGACCGGATAAAATGGGATGTTTTAAGCGTTTTATGACGATGAGAGTCAAAAGGGGATAAGGAAGATGGGGTTGTTTGAGGCGAGATAAGGAAGGAGGATTAGATGGAGAAGAGCTTTACACTATAGAGAGGACATTAGAGTAAGAAGGCAGAGTGCGGGTAGGAGTAGTAGTTGAGGAAGGAAGTGCATAAGGCAACTTGCTAGAAGGAGAATGACCACAAGGAAGAATGGATGAGTGAGTATAAAAGTGTTGGGAATGTCCTGAAATCTATTGTACTTGCTCTAAGTGATAGTTGTATTGTCGAGATGAGACAATCATATAATACTAGGTAGTCATAATGCTTTGCTAGAAGCCACTTATGATCAATGAGTTTAGAACTCATTGCTAGTGTTATATGATCCTACAGGGTCACACACCTAAGCAAACTGGGCGTTAAAGACGAGGTTGATCATTAATGTAATGATCCAGTGAATGCATATGTGATATGCATTCGATATCAATGTTCTGGGACAGCATCGATCGTTGCAGAGAGTGCATCGATCGATGCACTCGCGGATTAATCAGATTAATTCCGTTTAATCGTTGGTTAATTCCGTTGTGGTTTAAGCCGACATATATAAGATATATGGTCGACCTAAACTGACAACTAACCTAATTCACAGCCACCAGAACTTGAATAGAAACCTCTGAAGAGATTGGATCTCTATAGGCACTAGCATCCCTGCTGTCCAGTTTGTGTGCGTGTGGATACCAGTAGAGGCGCAGCATTTGAGGCGCTCTAGATCTCGATTATCTGCAAATCTTCCGCTGCTAATCACCAGGTAATTCTGAGATCCCTAGATTCAATTACATGAACCCTAGATCCTAGGCTCAGAATTTAGACCAGGATTGCCTAATTGGATTAGGAATTGCTAGAAATTCCTTCAGTGGTATCAGAGCTTTAGGGTTCCATTGAATCTGTAGCATGTTGATTAGATTGGTTGAATCTGAATCTGTGTATGGTTGATACAAACTTGCTAAAATTCGTTTTCCTGAAAACCTAGTTTAAGGGTTCTGTTTCGAAAACGTTTAAGGGTTTTCTCGCATGGTGTCGATCGATGCCAATCCGGCATCGATCGATGCAGGGCGAAAGTCCGAATAAAATTTAGGGTTTTTCGCATGGTGTCGATCGTTGCCAATCCGGCATCGATCGACACAGGGCGAAAACCCGAATAAAACTCAGTTTTCGCCTAGTGTCGATCGACACAAATGTTGTGTCGGTCGACACATACCTCGCGAGACTGATGAATCGGTTCAATTGGATTGGACCGGTCATCGAGCTTGGTTAAAGATGGTCGAACACTGTGAATGGTTTAATTGCGATTGTTTTGATTAGGTTGGCATCGACCGATGCTAACGTAGCATCGATCGACGCTGACCGGTATTCAAAACCGGATCAATTGGATTGATCGGTTATCGCGGATTGCTTTTGGTTATCCTGCATCGATCGACACTATAGTAGTGTCGGTCGACACCAGGCTTGATGATTAGGTTATTGAACCTGATATCACATAACCAAAGCAAGATAAATCAATTAATTAGAAGAATTAAAACATGATAAAACTGAACGTTTTAAATAGTTCTGTTCCTCAATCAAATATCAAGTGATACTTGATGTCTTTCCAATCTTGTCAACTGTCAAGACTCGTTTCATTGAGTGATAGGCTTGCAGTGCAAGGTATCCACAATTACATGAGTAAGGCATGAAGTAATCGTGTTGATGGGCTTGCAGTGCAAGGCGTCAACAATTACATGACTTAAGAGATTGGTTAACTTGACTGGGCTATCAAAATCGTTTTGGGCCTAGAGACATCAGGTGGATTGGGCATGAGATGTCAATCCACAATCAAGAGTTATATTGGATATAACTAGCAAAGTTGTTGCTTACCTAGATAGCTGAAATTTGGGTGATAGCCAGTGGCTCACTCAAGTTTAGTGAAGTATGGGTCTTGGATCATTATATTCATCTGAGGAAACATTGTTTGAATATAATGCAAGTTTTCTTAATAGTTAAGACTTCTCATTTCTTGAACATCATAACTAAAACCTCCCTTGTTTTTCAGCTATGTCTAGCACAAACCATCGTAACAATTTCTCCCTGCGATCCGTCCTTGAGAAGGACAAGTTAAATGGATCCAACTTTCTTGAATGGTATCGGAACTTGAGAATTGTTCTCAAACAGGAGAAAAAGGACTATGTCCTTGAGAAAGTTCTCCCCAAGAAGTACCGAGCCAATGCCTGGCAGTCAGATAAGGATGCTTGGGATAAGCATTCTAATGATGCGGTGGATGTGAGTTGTCTCATGTTGGCTACCATGAACTCGGAATTGCAGAAGCAATATGAGTACGTGGAGTCGCCAATACAGATGATCACTGGCCTGAAAAGTATGTTTCAGGAGCAGGCACGAACTCAGAGATACCAGACGGTTAGATCTCTGATTGAGTGCAAGCTATCAAAGGGCGAACTAGTTAGTCCTCATGTCATTAAGATGATGGGTTATATTGATAACCTGGGGAAACTGGATTGTCCCATTAGCCAAGAGTTGGCTACTGACATCATTCTACAGTCACTGCCGTCAAGCTATGATCAATTTGTTATGAACTATAACATGAACAACTTGACGAAGACGTTGACTGAATTGCATGGGATGCTTAAGACTACTGAACCTAACATCAAGAAGGACACCCCAAATGTCCTCATGGTACAAAAGGGTAAAAAATTTAAGAAACTTGGTAAGAACAAAGGTGATGGCAAGACGAGCTCGATTGTGAATCCAAGCGAGTCTGGCCATGCTCCTAAGGTTAAAACCAGTCCTTCAGAAGATGTTAAGTGCCGTTATTGTAATGGTTATGGGCATTTGAAAAGAAACTGCAATAAATTCTTGGAAGATTATGAGAAGCTGAAGAAGACGTACGAGACTTCTTCTTCAGGTATTATGTTATAGAAGTAAATGTTACTTCTTATAGTCCTACTTATTGGGTATTTGATACCAGCTGTGGTACTCATATTTTGTGAAAATGTGCAGGGCCTGAGCAAAAGTAGGATTATGGAGAAAGGACAAGTGGATCTATGCGTGGGAAATGGAGCAAGACTTGCTGCATTAGCCGTAGGAGTATTTCATTTGCTTTCTTTTATGGCATGATTTGAACTTAAAACTGCTACTATGTACCTGCTATGAGCAGAAAGATTATTTCTATTCCTTGTTTGGATATGGAAGGATATCAGTTTTCAAGTTAAGAATAAGTGTTATTCATTTGATTACAGTGATATATTTTATAGTAGCAATCCATTAGAGAATGGACCTTATGTTCTAAACCAGAATGTGCCTAACTATAACATAAATACCAAGAGATTCAAGTCAAATGATACGAATCAAACTTCTTTCTAGCATTGTCGTTTTGGGCCAAATAAATGAGAAACAGATTCAGAAGCTCCATAGTGATGGGCTTTTGGGCTCATTTGATTATGAATCATAATGAATAAAGTGAATCTTGTTTATTGGAAAACGACAGAGGCCCTTTTCAACAAAGGTAGTGTCGATCGATGCATGTATGCAACGATCGATACAGGTTGTGAACGAACGGATAAAATGAATGGGCCAGAGGATTATTGGGCTTTATACATACGGATGTACATGGCCCGATAAGCGCAAATGCTAGAGGAAATTTTCAGTACTTCATTACCTTTACTGATATTTTCAGAAGGTACGGTTATGCCTTATTCATAAGGCATAAGTCAGAATCTTTGAAAAGTTCAAAGAGTTCCAAAATGAAGTACAGAATCAATTTGGCAAAGGTATTAAACCTCTACGATGAGATCATGGAGGTGAATGCTTAGGTCAAGAATTTAGTGATCATCTGAGAGATTGTGAAAGTGTTTCACAATTCACTCCTCCTGTATCGGACTTTATTAGATATGGTTCGATCAATGACGAGTCACTTAGATCTTCCATTATCCTTCTAAGAATACACTCTAGAAATGTCTGAGTTTACTTTAAATAGAGTTCCATCAAAATCAGTTACAAAGATACCACATGAGATGTGGAATGGAAATGTTTCTGATTTATCCATCATGGAGATTTGGAGTTGCGAGACTTATATAAAACGTCTAATCTCTGATAAGCTCACACCCAAATCTGATAAGTGCTACTTCATTGGTTGTCCTAACAAAACCAAGGCATGTTACTTTTACGACTAGTTCGAGAACAAATTGTTTGTTGCTCGGAACCATGTTTTCTTGAGAAAGACTTCTTTCCAAGAAGAACAGTGGGAGTAAAAGTACAACTCGAAGAAATTCGAAAATCACAGGAGACTGCTCAACCTGATGAGGAAGAGCAGCGGTTGGATCTACAAAGAGTTGTAGAACCTGCACATGTGGTGCCTAGAGTTTATAAAAGATCTGGTGAATGTATATTCGATATACATTTAAATGGCGAGTTTCTGAAGAAGTGTCGATCGACACAAAAGTTGCATCGATCGACACAGGTCGCGAACCAAATATTGATTTTGGTTTATGACTTAATTAACTACGGTTTAAATCTTGGTTAATTAGGTCGTGGTAAAAGTATACATATGAGATATGTGTGCGCGACTTTTACAGAAAACCGAAGCTCGCAGATCCGAAAGGATCCGTCACGAACCCGAGAAATATGGATTTCTCGTAACCAATTACCGTGATCTACTGATCATTGAAAGTGACGGGCCTGCGAATTTTGAAGAAGCAATGATGGGTCTTGACTCCGAAAATGGCTGAAAGCCGCTGAATCCGAAAATGGTTATATTCAGATATACAAAGCTAGGTTGGTGGCAAAAGGTTTCAAGTAAATTCATGGTATTGAATGTGAAGAAACCTAATCCCAGACACCGTGCTTATGTCCATTCGGATTCTCCTAGCAACCGCCACTCATAATGGTTATGAGATCTGGCAGATGGATGTGAAAATAGTTTTCCTTAATGGAATTCTGAAAAGGATGTGTACCTGACACAACCTGAAGTTTTCATTGATCCTAATGAAGCTAGGAAGATATGCAAGCTTCATCGATCCATTTATGGATTAAAGCAAGCATCTCGGAGTTGGAATCTTCGTTTTGATGAAGCAGTCAAAAGGTTTGACTTCGTCAGGAACGAAGAGGAACCGTATGTTTACAAGAGACTAGTGGGAGCACAGTTGCATTTCTGGTATTGTATGTTGATAACATACCACTTCTCGGAAATGAAGTTCCATTTTTCCAGTCTGTTAAGACTTGATTCGAAAGTTGTTTTTCGACAAAATTATGGGAGAAACCGTATACACTCTTGGAATAAGAATCTATAGAGATAGATTGGATAAGCTAATTGGATTGTGTCAAGATACTTATAGTGATAAGGCCTTGCACATGTCCAATATGCAGGATTCCAAGAAGGGCTTCGTGCAAATGACTCTTGGTATTACTCTTAGCAAGACGCAGTGTCTTTCGACACACGCTGAGCAAGGGCGAATGAGGGTCAGGCTACTGCTAAAGGCATTAGATGTCTTAAGATGTGATCTTAATTTTAGTGGGAGTCATTGTTATTAATTTTAGTTATGATATGATGTTCGTATAAACATAATTTGATTATGTTATTGAAATCTGACATCTGTATTATTTAATAATGGTTATTAAATAATAGTCCCAAAGTAATTTATGACATTTTATAGGTCATCAAGTATGTGACTTGATCATGAAACCCTATAGATAATAAATGACATAAATTATGTTGGTCCCTGGTCGAGGTTGTTAAAGTGGGACATTAACAACCGCGTGAGACTAGTATGTGAGGTGACTGATGACTAAGTTTCATGGAGTCATTAATAAGAGTATTAAAGTCAATCACATAGATATGTGTTGGAGAACACAGGATCGTACATGACCCACTGATGAGAACTCTACGGGATAGTTATATAAGTGTCATGAGAGTTTTCATTACGACTATAGAGTATAGTCCTTAGACCTGAGTTCATCATGTTTTCTTACATGTGAATTGGTCCGCTTTAACCTTGTCAAACGTCAGCCGTAACTGGTGACTATAAAGGCATTGATTGGGCGTATCATGAAGCGTGTGAAGAGACAGGGATGGAACAAGATGGGATTTGTCCCTCCTATATAACATGAGATAAATATCTCAGGGCCCATCGAAGATTTGATACTGAGAAATGTGTGGCCACACTCAAACGAGGTGATTGTCAGTCGTTTGTCTTGTCAGTATAAATCGGAGTTCGATGAACATGATCTTGGCTCAATAAGGATGACACAGTTCTTGCCTTATGCTAGATCGAGATATAGTGACGAAGGGATTATGGGAATAGATGATTCCAGTACAAGTGGGAGATTGTTGGGAATGTCCTGAAATCTATTGTACTTGCTCTAAGTGATAGTTGTATTGTCGAGATGAGACAATCATATAATACTAGGTAGTCATAATGCTTTGCTAGAAGCCACTTATGATCAATGAGTTTAGAACTCATTGCTAGTGTTATATGATCCTACAGGGTCACACACCTAAGCAAACTGGGCGTTAAAGACGAGGTTGATCATTAATGTAATGATCCAGTGAATGCATATGTGATATGCATTCGATATCAATGTTCTGGGACAGCATCGATCGTTGCAGAGAGTGCATCGATCGATGCACTCGCGGATTAATCAGATTAATTCGGTTTAATCGTTGGTTAATTCCGTTGTGGTTTAAGCCGACATATATAAGATATATGGTCGACCTAAACTGACAACTAACCTAATTCACAGCCACCAGAACTTGAATAGAAACCTCTGAAGAGATTGGATCTCTATAGGCACTAGCATCCCTGCTGTCCAGTTTGTGTGCGTGTGGATACCAGTAGAGGCGCAGCATTTGAGGCGCTCTAGATCTCGATTATCTGCAAATCTTCCGCTGCTAATCACCAGGTAATTCTGAGATCCCTAGATTCAATTACATGAACCCTAGATCCTAGGCTCGGAATTTAGACCAGGATTGCCTAATTGGATTAGGAATTGCTAGAAATTCCTTCAAAAAGCAGATGCACGCATAAGGTATTCTCGTTCGAGGACAGAGACTCAAGGGGCCAAAGATCTTGGAGCAGAGGAAGTGCTTGACGGATCCTTGATTTCAGAGACCTCTTCAGAATCTGAATCCATAGTGGAAACTCCCTTTAGATATGGATCAATGTCCTCTTTTGCTTTTCTGATATAGGTTGCAGTAACAACCTTAGTTTTCATTTGACTGAAGCCGATGGTCATTGCTTCTTTGCAGGAACCGTAAGAGGCAGCATCAAACAGTTTTTGGCAATGTAGCCAAGTTCTTTGCAATGAGAATAGGTTGGAGGAGGCCATGGATAGTCAACTTCAATTTTGACAACTTGCCCATTCTATCTTTCGTACTCAACTACACGAAGTAGGTCTTTTGAAAGTTCAACTTCCACTTTTACATGGGCAAGCGTAAGTTTGAACAAGTTTTTAGTAAACTCATCAATTTCTTTTGGATGACCAACAAGACCACCTATAATACTTAGCCACTCTTTATCTCGAAGATCAAGTGGAATTCCTAAATAGTTGAAGGAATGGAAGAACTTGTTTTAGGTGATGAAGTCCATTGAACAGCATGGAAGATACAATCGCCAACATACCAGACTCCCACTTCTAAAGTTTTTGTGAAGATATATTCATTTGGGACTCGCACAAGCATTGGGCGAGTAAGTGGGTTGATATGAATTTCTATCCTTATGCCTTTTCTCCACATATGGCTTAGTACACTTTGTATTTGTTTGAAAGGTGGAGGCCGGCCGTGGAAATAGCAAATGATGAAATCTTTTTTAAGCGCTGAACCTTTGTCAAAAACCTCATCCTGTATGAGAACATGGCCTCCCCGAGTCAGAGATAGTGACATGAGCTAAATGTTATAAAGTTTTATCCTCAAAAGCTTGGATTATTTCCTTAAAGGTAGTTGGACGAGAACCTTCAGGGACAGATGCTGCTTTACTGCCTTCAACCTCAGCCAAGCTGATATTGTAAAGGTTTAATTGTAGTGTCTACAGTAAATGCATCATTTGGAGCAGGATTTGCAGCCATTGAAGCAGGAATAGACGAAGTAATAGCGGGACCATTATCAAGACCATTTTATGGCAGATTGGACTGAGCACCACTAAAAGCTTTGTTGGTATTGAGTGGTGACGCTTCAAAGCAACATGATGAAACTTTTTTGGATCTTGTTTTCAGATCTAATTTTCTGAACAGTGGGCAGAGGAACAATAGTTGAGGGAGCAACTTTTAGCTGATTAAGTGAATCTTAAGAAGTTGCAATATTTGGGATAGCTTCTGTCACAATGACATCAAGAGTAGAGGATGAGGATTTAGTAGGAGTGGACGAAGGACAAACTACAAGAATCACAGGAGATGCAGTTTGCAAGCCAGTTGGAATAGAGAGGGTTTGCGGAAAGATGAGGGAAATTGGAGAGAGAGAGAGAGAGAGAGAGAGAGAGAGAGAGAGAGAGAGAGAGAGAGAGAGAGAGAGAGAGAGAGAGAGAGAGAGAGAGAGAGAGAGAGGTGATTTTGGATCTAGGGGGTCAAGGGGAAGGGGAGGCGGGTGACGAGAAGAAGCACCGGTGGTGGAAAACGGAGGGCTCAAGACGGAAACATTTTCCAGTGAGAACCAGCGGTTTTGCATGGGAAAGCATGTCTAAGAGAAAACTTGACCGTAATATTCATGCCTTACTTTCCTTTATTTTAGGGTTTTAGCTTCACATAGAACATTTGTACTGTATCTGAAAATGCGAGATTAGAGTAACACAGAATGTAACACAAGGGTAATTTTTCCAAAGACTTTTTATTGCAAAGTAAACAGACGTTTCACCTTAACAACCTAGTCTTCTTCTAACTTTTCGATCTAACGATGATCTCAAAGTATCCTAGATTCACCCTTAACACCAAGTATGATTCTCTCTTAAGAACTCACTACTTTTGGTAAAAGCAATCTCTCTCTCCATTAGGCGCACCAAGCACAGATGCCCTAGATGATCTATTTATACCCCATAGATCATCGTACAACTTTCAAATTCTCTTTGGGATATTACCAAAATCCCTTTAGGTATATTTCCATTTTTCTTTCATGGAAAAAGCTTATTTTCCTAAACTTCTTTTGGTGCATATTCCTTGAGTATCTTCACTCTTTTATACGTCCAGCTCAGCTACCCTTCCTTGAGTTTGTCCTTGTTAAGCTCCTTGTATCCATACTTTCCTTATCTTCAGTTATAGCTCACGCTCGTTTATCGCTGTTTCAGTTATTGTTGTACATGCTGCTTGATTCATCCGCTGTTGTAACTCATGCTGTAACTCAGTGCTTCTTCAATCTCCCCCTTTTTAGCTTGTGTGCCTCTCAAGTACCTATACTTCAATAAGCTCATACACACATATAGCCGAAGCACAGAAATATTGTTTATCAAGCACTCACACATCATAATCCAAAATATCATTTCTTAAACAACACATGAGTTCAAAACAAAACAAGAGTTCAACATTTAAACCAAACATGAGTTCAACAATTAAACCGGAATAAAACCAAACACTCCCCCATCAGATAAGCCCCCACATAAATCTATTTCCCCACACATTTAAGTATCACTCGAGGTCATCTCATTCGAGTCATCATCTCTTGTGCCATCAGGAGACTCCTCATCGTGATCTGACTCGTCAACCTCTTTAGTTTCTCCCCCTGCTTGAGAGCACACAAGTTAAAAACAGACACTTAAGTTTAAAGCAAAGGAGGATACAAGTATGGAAAAACTTACCTCGAATCCTGTCACGAAGATGAAACACAACATCATTCAGATTTTGAAGTCCCTCGGCAATGCTTGTAAAGCCGTCGTCTGAACAGAGAGCTGATCTATCAAGGTCTGGAGCGGCATCCTGACTGTCCCAAGTTGAAGAATCTCTACTGACTCTTCTTCAGAAGATGCAGTTGCTTGACAGTGTGCCGTTGATTTAGTATTTGAGCCAACCTTACGTTTGCCAGATGCAATTTCATGTCTTCTCCTTTCAGCCTCTCGCTTGACAAATGCTTCTCCACTTCGTGGATCCTTTTCGTATAACACAGGACCCACAAGTTCCTCTCCTTTAAATGTACGTGGAGGATGCTGCATTTCTAGAACCGCTGATATGATTCTTGGGAATATCAGCCAACGTCGATCATTCTGTGGATCAGTGGCAAAGCTCATCACTTGCTTGTACACTAGCTTCCAAAAATCAATCTGGATACCATGGGCTATCTTGTAGATCAGCTTGCTCTGTCCTCGGAGATATGATTCTTGTGGGTAGATGGGAACTAGTTTGTAGCTGCTAAGATAGTCAGAGCTGCGTACTTTGGAGGGAGATCCACATACTTCATTCCTACCCATGTCTTCATCTGACCCTGAGTTAGATACTTAGCAAGTGTGTCAGCTGAGACTCCATCGATACATGCATCAGTCTTGATCTCAGCATTGCTCAATGGTTCCAGATCTAGACAGGCATTGATCTGAGCTGGAGAGAACTCATACATTCTCTTTCACAAGAAAACACGCACTCCGTTTTCTGTACCATCAGTACTTGGTTCTGGCAGTTTAAGTAGAACTCTTTCACAATTTCAGGAATAAAACTGACTAATCCATCGACAGAACTTCTCAGCATTCCTATGTTTATCAGACCCAGATATCCCCACTTATCGGTTTCATCAAAATCTACTACTCGTTCTGCTAAGATTCCACGGTCTTTGAATAGTGCGTACCTTGATTTAACCTCACGAGATGGGAAACGCTTGGATACAAAGGCTTTGACTGAAGCACCAGTTGTACTAGACGTTCGGGTTTTGACATAGGCTTTCTTCTTTGACTTCATCTGTACTGTTTTTTCAGGTTTCTGTGATTCAGTTCTCTCAGCACGAGCCTTCTTGATTTTAGGCAAGGAACCTGTCTGCTTTCTAGCTTTCCTCTTCTTAGGTCTAGAATCTTCCTCATTCTGTTCAGCTTGAGCATGTTCAGATGGCTCAACATCAATTGCTGCTGCACTGCCTGGTTCAACCACAATCATGGCGAGAGATTCCTTGTTTGTGACCAGTGAAGCAAGCTCATCAACAACATCCCTCTCATGTTCACTGATTCCTTCTGCGTTCTCTTTCTCCTTTGAACGAATTGATTCAGTTTCCTAGTTACCATCTTTCGGTGATTCTGCAATCTTAATCTCCTCTGTTTCAGGATCATACGGATGTTTGGGAGGCTGACCTTCTGGAACAGAAGCACGTCCTGACTCAGCTTCGTCATCTCCTTTCTTTTGTGCCAGATCTTCATCAATTGGCTATGTGACTGCTACTTCTTGAGCCGTTTCGAAAGAGTTGGTGCTGGTCTGTTGGTGTTTACCCTGAATCTGATCAGAGACAAGGTTAGGGTTTCTGGGTGGCGGTACCTCCTCATCGGAGCTGGAATCATCTATCAGCTGTGGTGGCTTCTGTTCCGGCATAGCTTGGATCGAGCGTTGAGTTGAGCTAGCGCCCACTTTTCCTCTTCTGGTCGCATGCACCATGGTTAACTTTGACAGATTGAGCAGAGAGATTTTGGAATGAAGTAGAGTAACCAAGTTTCTTCGGATTTTTAAGCGATTGAGTTTCCTTTTCCCTTTTCTTCTTTCCTTTAAAATCTGATGCAACATCTGTGTCAGAGATATTATTGCCCCTTTTGCATGCGATTTTGTTAGGTGAAGATATTCCAGATTTTTGAAATTTAAAATTCAAATCTTTTATTTCTTCTTGGTGCCCAAAATCTCGATTTCGTTTCCTGTCAAACCGCCTTTGAACCGATTCAAACCATATCTCCTTTTCACTATATTATCTGTTAGTTCTCAATGTAAACCAATAGATCAACCACATTCAAAATTCTTGAGCAATGGGCATAAACTTTAAAGTGAATTGACTACATTTCTACGGATGCAATTGGCCCCTTTTAAAAAAAAAAAATATTACCTTTTCTGAATTCTCATGATGATCTTTGATGTGTCAGGACTTCATACAGCACATGACTCAGTCTTGACCTCTTGTTCGTATGATTCCTGCATTTGGCCATCATCCATCCAGTGGCTAGCTTTCACACTCTCATGCCTTTATCATATCTCAATGTAGTTTTCAACCTTTATCCTTCGAGTGAGATTGCCACAAAAAAATTTCTTCTTCTTTCTTCTTCTCTTTTCCCTTTTTTTTTTTTGCTTTTGATCGAGTAACTGTGTTGATTTGATTCCATCATGTGACTTTTCAGGATATCAACTCTTAGTTTCTTTTCTTTCTTTTTTTGGCTTTTGAATCTCACTCGAGAAACCTGTATTATTCATGAGATAGGACGACACAACATGCAGCTCTTTTCCACTCGATTTCTTGACTCCAAACCAAATCAGAACTTGATTTACGTCATGAGTCAGTGCATGTGCCAGCTATGTAGATTTTTACATCTCTCACACACCGATCGAGTTTCTTAAAGTAATAAAACGGTTAAAATCAAGAGGTTTTGTAAAGAAATCAGCCAATTGCAAATCAGTAACTATGTATTCAACCACTACCTGTTTTTCCTCCACTAGCTCTCGAATGAAATGGTGTCTTATGTCAATATGCTTGGTTCGAGAATGTTGAACAGGATTCTTTGAGATGCTTATAGCACTCTTATTATCACAGTGAACGAGAAGTGGTCCTGGATCGATCCCATAGTCGGCTGACATTTGTTTCATCCAGAGAAGTTGAGCACAACAACTACCCATTGCAATATATTCCGCTTCTGCAGTAGATAATGACACAGAATTCTGCTTCTTGCTCATCCAAGCAATTATATTATTTCCCAAAAAGAAAGATCCTCCACTTGTGCTCTTCTTGTCATCCAAACTTCCTGCCCAGTCAGCATCGCAGTATCCAACTAGGTGTTTATTGGATCCTTCTGAGTACCAAATCCCTAGATTGATCGTTCCCTTGACATACTTGATAATTCGCTTGACTGCCTCAAGATGGGACTGCTTTGGTTTAGCTTGATACCTTGCACATATTCCCACGCTTAGACACAAATCCGGTCTACTAGCTGTAAGATATAGTAAGCTCCCAATCATCCCTCGATACAGCTTTACATCTACGTCTACTCCATTCTCATCTCTTGATAGCTTGGTTGTAGTACTCATTGGTGTTCTAGCTTCTTTACATTGATCCAGCTTGAATCGACTCAACAGATTCTTGGCATATGTGCTTTGAGATATGAATATACCGTCACTATTCTAGCTAACTTGCAAGCCCAGAAAATACTTCAATTCTCCTACCATACTCATTTCAAATTCTTGAGTCATGTCTTGGACAAACGTATCCACCAGCTTTTAAGATGTGCCTCCAAAGATTATGTCATCAACATAGATCTGAATTATGATAATCTCATTCTTTTGTTCCAGCACAAAAAGAGTTTTGTCTACACTTCCTCTTGCATATCCCTTTTCTAGAAGGAAACTTGTGAGTCGCTCATACCATGCCCTGGGAGCTTGTTTCAAACCATACAAAGCTTTCTTCAACTTGTACACATACTCAGGATTATGTGCATCCTCAAATCCTTTTGGTTATTCTACATGAACTTCCTCTTGAAGAAAACCATTCAAGAAAGTACTCTTCACGTCCATTTGATAGTTGGTGAAGTTCATGATGCACGCCATTCCAAGGAATAGTCTGATTGACTCAAGTCGTGCAACAGGTGCGAATGTTTCCTCAAAATCAACTCCTTCTATCTGAGAATATCCCTGAGCCACAAGTCGCGCCTTGTTCCGCACAACTATTCCATTCTCATCAATCTTATTTTTAAAGATCCACTTGGTTCCTACAACGTTTACTCCATCAGGTCGTGGTACAAGTTCCCATACATCATTACGCATAAACTGTTCTAGTTCTTGTCCCATTGCTTCAATCCAGAATTCGTCTTCCAAGGCTTGAATGTGCGTTTTGGGTTCTATGACTGAGACAAAGCAAGCGAACCGCACCATTTCTTTAAAGTCCAGATGAACTTTTCTTGTCATCCGTTCATCATTCACATCTCCTAATACTTTAGAAATATGATGGTTTTTCTGAGTTCTGCTAGGCTTAATTTTCACAGGAGATTTTGTTTCTTCAGTTTGAGTAGTTTCTGAGGTTGTTTCTTCCTCTGATTTCTCTTCATTCATGGATTCTTGGTGCTCAGCAGGTTCTAATTCACTGTCTGATGAATCATCGGGAATTTTCATTTGACATAGATCATCAAATACGACATTCACTGACTCAACAATTGTTCTTGATCTTGTGTTATACATTATGAAAGTTGTGCTAGTTCCTGAATATCCCAAGAAGATACCCTCGTCACTCCGTGAATCAAACTTTCCAAGATGATCTTTGTCATTCAGTACATAGCACTTTCCTCCAAAGATATGAAAGTATCTCAGATTGGGAGTCTTCCCTTTCCACATTACGTATGGTGTCATGGTTGTTCCTCTTCTCACATACACTCGGTTGATGATGTAGCATGCTGTATTGATAGCTTCAGACCAGAACTTTAAAGGTACATCATTGCCGTGAATCATGGCTCTGGCCATTTCTTGGAGAGTCCTATTCTTCCTTTCAACTACTCCATTTTGTTGAGGAGTTCTTGGTGCTGAAAACTGATGAGATATTCCATGATCTTCACAAAACACCTTCATGGTTTCGTTCTGAAATTCTCCTCCATGATCACTCTTAACCTTCTTGATTTGGCCTACTTCATTGATCAGCTGAAGTGCCCAGATTCGAAAGCTATCAGTAGTGTCTGATTTATCCCGAATGAACCTTACCCATGTGTATCTTGTAAAGTCATCTACTAGGACAAACACATATCGTTTGCCAGCAACGCTTTCAACTTGCATTGGTCCCATAAAGTCCATTTGCACTAGGTCTAGTTTGTGCTTTGTCTGAACATCTGGTACTTTCTTATGCTGAACTTTGACCTGCTTGCCTTTGTTGCATGCTCCACATACTATCTTGTTTACTTCCTTGAGTAGAGGTATCCCTTGGACTATCTAATTTTTGACAAGAGTGGTCAGGTTTCTTTCATTCATATGTCCGAGACGTTGATGCAACAGATGAATGTCATTTTTGGCACTTAGACACTTTGCGCTGAGACATTTAGAATTTTTCTCCCACGTGTAGCAGTTGTTGCCCGATTTTTTTCCTTGAAGGATGATATCTCCAGTGTCATCTATAGCTTTGCAATCATAACTTGTGAAACACACCATTAGTCCTTCGTCACATAGTTGGCTTACACTGATCAGATTTGCCTTAAGACCCTTCACAAGATAGACATTCATTAGTTTAAGTAAATCCGAGTCAAGTGTCTTACCTTTGCCTTGGATTGCCCCTTGTCCTCCATCACCAAAGGTCACTTTGCCGGATTTGATCAGTTTGATGTCTTTAAGATGTCCTCTTGTCCCGGTCATATGCCTTGGGGAACCAGTATCAAAGTACCATTGGTTTTCATCTTCTGATTTTTCAGTGACAAAGGCCATACTGCATCGCATCTGCCTTTCTGAGGTATTCCTTGAGCTACTTCCTGTTTCATATAGATCTTCCTTTTTCACCCAGATCTGGTATCTATCTTTGTTCCAGTTGAACCTCCCTAATTTTCTGAGTTGTTGTATTCTTTGATGAAATCTGTGGCAGTATGCTTTGTAGTGCCCCACCTTCCCACAGTAGTAACAAATTCTTGTGGTTGAGTCATACACTATTTGCGATGGAATTGTTGATCTTGCACGTACAAAGGTGGTCCTCCCCGAATTGGATTTAGAACGTCCAGTGTATCCAAGTCCTGACTTGGTGTACTATGTTCTGCCATAGCTCAGAATTTTATCCAGTTGCTTTGTTCCTACAAACATGTGGATTTTGCGGTGATGTTGATCTAGCTCAGACTGTAGTTGGTTTGTCACTTCCTTTTCTTTTCTTAGCATCAGCTTCAACTCATCTGATTTCTTAGCCAAGATCAATTTTTCTTTGATCAAGCTGACACTTTCTTTACTGAGCTTTCGTTCAGTTTCCAGTTCTTGCTGTAGTGACTCAATTTGTGCCTCAAGTCGCAGCTTCGTCTATAGTAAGACAGTGTTTTCTAGTCCAATTTTGATGAGAGTATCCTTTACCTCCTTGTAGCTGCTGACTAGATCTGCTTCTATTTCTGAGTCTGAATCAGATTCATTGTCCTCAAACTCAGTGATTCCAAGAAATGCCACAAAGTTGTTGACTTCTTCTTCATCACTTTCCTCGTCTGACTCATCATTGTTCACACCTAGCATAGATTTTTCTTGTCTTCGTTTCTGATCATTGACACATTCCAGATGTGTGTGACCAAATCCTTTGCACCCAAAGCATTTCATTTCACGCCTTCTGACAGTTGGACATTCACTCTTGAAGTGCCCGAACCCTTTGCATTCATGACATTGCATTTCAGATTTCTTTGTAGTATTTTCTCCGTCAGTTGATCTCTTAGTGCTCTTGTATGATCCTTGTCCTTGTTCTACTCTTCTTAGAGCTCGATCAAAGCGTCGAAAAATGAGGCTTACAAGATCTTCTCCCTCACTTTCTTGATTGGTTTTTGCTTGGGTGATGAGTGCAACACCTTTGGATTTCTTCGTACTGCCTAGTTCTAGCTCATGAACTTGCAACATACCAACCAATTCATCAAAGATCATACTTTCAGTGTTGGTTGATACACTTAACGCTGCTTTGTATGGCATGTACTTGGCTAGTAGACACCTCAAGAATTTCTTGACGAGTTTTTTGTCTTTGTACTTCCTACCAAGGAGTGATGCTTCCTGAGCTAGGGAGCTGATTTTGGCACTGAAGTCTGAGATTGTTTCATCATCTTCCATTTTTAAATCTTCAAACTTGGTAGCCAAAAGATCTTTTCTAGAGTTCTGCACTTTCTCCGTTCCTTCAAAATGGATTTGAAGAATATCCCATGATTTTTTAGCCAGTTCACATCCTTGTATTAACTCAAACTGCTTCTTGGCCACTCCGCAGTGAATTGCCGTTAGAGCTCTGGAGTTGAGTTTTGATAGCTTTAGTTCAACTTCTGTCCATTGTTCCTCCGGTTTGGGTACATCTGCTCCTGCTTCATTATTCATTGTTGGAGCCGTCCAACCTGATTCAACTGCTTTCCATGCTAGCGGGTCAATCCCTTTGATTTGTGATTTTGTTCTTGCTTTCCAAAAGCCATAGTTGGTTGCATCCAGTATTACCTTAGAGCTATTGATCAGCTCACTGTATCTCTCTATTTTTTCACAGAATATCACCTGTATATATGAGCAAACAAGTGTCCGCTCTGATACCAATTGAAAATGCGAGATTAGAGTAACACAGAATGTAACACAAGGGTAATTTTTCCAAAGACTTTTTATTGCAAAGTAAACAGACGTTTCACCTTAACAACCTAGTCTTCTTCTAAATTTTCGATCTAACGATGATCTCAAAGTATCCTAGATTCACCCCTAACACCAAGTATGATTCTCTCTTAAGAACTCACTATTTTTGGTAAAAGCAATCTCTCTCTCTATTAGGCGCACCAAGCACAGATGCCCTAGATGATCTATTTATACCCTATAGATCATCGTACAACTTTCTAATTCTCTTTGGGATATTACCAAAATCCCTTTAGGTATATTTCCATTTTTCTTTCATGGAAAAAGATTATTTTCCTAAACTTCTTTTGGTGCATATTCCTTGAGTATCTTCACTGTTCTATACGTCCAGCTCAGCTACCCTTCCTTGTGTTCGTCCTTGTTAAGCTCTTTGTATCCATACTTTCCTTATCTTCAGTTACAGCTCACGCTCGTTTATCGCTGATTCAGTCATTGTTGTACATGCTACTTGATTGATTCATTCGCTGTTGTAACTCATGCCGTAGCTATGTGCTCTTCAGTATCTTCACAGTAATTTTGAATAATAACTTTTGTATGTAATGTTTGTATCTTTTGAGTGAATTCCACCGTTTTATAATAAAACAAATGGTATAGTTTTGTATGTTTGTTGTTTCAAATATGGATGATCATTTATACTCATTTTTAATAGCAATAATACCTATATTCATATGGTTTTGTGGGTCCTTAAGGATCCACTATTAACAAAAAGAAAAAAAATTGCATGATCGTAGTCTTGTAAATAAATTAAATTTTATATTAGTGAATTGTATTTTTGGTTTTAATTGTTTATGAAAGTGTGATTAAATAACTAAAAACTTAATTGTATATCATTAATTTACTAATTTAGTAACACACCATTAAAATAAAGTTGAGCAAAATACCTGAATCCAAAGATCCAAACAAATACCGATCCAAAATGTGATATTGTACCGAATCTAAAACCGTAACAATCCTATCTTACCTATTAAAACAGGATATTGACCATGGTACATAAATGTTGTTTCCGAAATTTGCCCTTAATTTTATTAGGAATTGTATCATTCATTAAAGGTAAAACTGTAAAATAATTTATATTTGATTTATTCATAATATCTTATAATATCTTTTGTTTTCCTTTTCTATTTTAATCATATCTAACAAATTTTTTTTTCAAAAATTAGTAAAAATAATAATTAATTTCGAAATTAATATTAAAATATATATTATAAATTATTATTAACTAAAATTTGATTTATAGAAATAAAATCAAGCACAATTAAGTTACTAAATCAATTGGTACATATAATTATATAATTTAATACATAATTATTTTATAAATTATATAATCATTAAAATTAATAAATTATTATATAATATTGAAATAATAGTTTAAACTAAATAATAATATTGATAATCAATATATTTAACATAATTTATTATATTTTATTTATTCTATTACAATAAATATAACCATGTATTGTTAATATTCTTTTCTATATCTACATATATATATATATATACTATAATTTAACTATGACTTTATATAAATTCGATATAGTAATATGATTCTTCATTATAAAACTATAAATATAAATATTTTTATTCTGAAAAACTAAAATATTAAAATATTTTTATTCTGAAAAACTAAAATATTAAAATTTATAAAATATTTTATAAATTTAATATTAAAATATTAAAAATACAAATAAATTCTATATATGAAGATATGATGTTCTATAAAAAATAAATATTTAAAATCACAATAATACATATTAAACTTATATCAAATAACTTATATAATGATTATTTAATTAAAAAAAAATTATTATAAAATTATTTTCAAATAAAAAATAATATCTTATAATATCTTTTGTTTTCTTTTTCTATTTTAATCATATCTAACAAATTTTTTTTTTCAAAAATTAGTAAAAATAATAATTAATTTCGAAATTAATATTAATATATATATTATAAATTATTATTAACTAAAATTTGATTTATAGAAATAAAATCAAGCATAATTAAGTTACTAAATCAATTGGTACATATAATTATATAATTTAATACATAATTATTTTATAAATTATATAATCATTAAAATTAATAAATTATTATATAATATTGAAATAATAGTTTAAACTAAATAATAATATTGATAATCAATATATTTAACATAATATATTATATTTTGTTTATTCTATTACAATAAATATAACCATGTATTGTTAATATTCTTTTCTATATCTACATATATATATACTATAATTTAAAGAAACAGAGCAACACCAGCAGGTGAGATAAAAGAACCACACACCCCAGCAGGTTGTGGTATTCCCTTACAAGACAGGGTAAAGTGTGAGCAGGAGAGAGTGAGGCTTAATCCTCAGTTGGTAGCAGCGTCTTCCAGAGTTATTTGCGCTAGCCAATTCGGACCTCCTGTGGCTATATATGACTGGAAGAGTCTTTGATCCTTTATTACACTACCAGCCACTTGTAGTGCTATACGGTTCTGAGATGTTGAGCAATGAGATAGACTCCAATCTTCAAAAGCGTTTAGCATGAGCAGAATTTTGTGGGCTAGTGGTCGAAACCAAGGTGAAGAGTCCGGATTGAGCAAGATAGTTCTTACCTCCACCGAGGATGATTCAAAAACATCTTACATGTTCTCAAGTTCTTCATCGATTCAATGGCCCAAACGAAGCTCATCATGTCGTTTTCTGTTGACGATGTAATGCTAGAGTAAGAACGTCGACTGTGGAGGAGAGGCACACCTAAGTGGTCTCGAACAAGCCATGAAGCTCCGCTATACATTTGCGGTGTGGTCCACGATGCACCAATATTACATTTGACGAAACCCTCCTCTGGTTTAATCCATCGACCAGGCTGAATGGTGTTGATTGGTCCTGCAGCTGCAGTGGATATATTGTGAAGCTCCATCCATGTTCCAGCATCCAAGCGAGCTTTCACTAATGTGGCTTCCGAGCTCAACCGTACCTGTTCAAAGGTAAGAGCGTTTCTCGATTTCCAAATATGCCAAAGGATCCATGGAAAAGAGAGTCGGCATGTCTTATCAATCCTTGTATCTTTGCTGCATCGGACCAGGTGGTAAAGATTCAAGAATACGGAAGTTGGTGAAAAATCTGACTGAGGCAGAGGAATAGCTGATTGATTCCAGATATCTTGGGCTGCACGACATGTGAACAGGACGTGGCATATAGTCTCTTGCGCTTGTCCGCAAGCTGCACATGTAGTGTCCAACTGAATACCTCTTGAGCGCAGGCGCTCTTTGACAGCTAAGGCTCCTGATAAAGCTCTCCATAAAAAGTGACGTATTTTGGGCATTGTCTGAGTTTTCCACAGGCTTTTCCAGAGATTTTTCGCAATCGGCGCAAGGGAGGGAGCTGATGGGCTCTGCAGGTCACTAATTACTTCCAGTAATTTGTATCCACTCTTAGTACTGTACTCTCCTTCTTTTGATAAGCCCCAGATCGTGTTGTCCTGATGGTTGAGCCGAAACTTGGTGCTTAACACCAGGGGGACATCTTCTGCCGCGATGACACGATGGACTAGGACCTCATTCCAGCAATTTGTATGAATATCGATCAGGTCTCTTACTTGTAAAGCAAGGTCCACATTCGAATCCGGGTTGTAGTGCGGAGCTCTAGGTTTTTTGTCCATAATCCAGTGGTCACCCCAAACGCTTGTTGACTCGCCATTACCAATGGTTCGTAAGAGACCCTGTTGTAGAAGGTCCCGGCCATGGATGATACTCCTCCATGCATAAGATGGTCTTGTGCCTGAGCTGCATTCAAGGAAAGAGCATCGTCTGAAATACCTTTGTTTTAGGATCTGTGATAGCAGAGAATCTGGTTTATGCCAAATGCGCCAGGCTTGCTTGCACAATAGTGCTTGATTGAACTTGGCTATGTCTTTGAAACCCAAACCTCCATGTTCCTTAGACTTGCATAGTTTTTGCCACGCAACCCATGATATACGCTTTTTGTTTTGTCCACTACTCCACCAGAACTCAATCATAGCACTTGTGAGTTTCGTACATACATCTTTGGGCAGCTTAAAACATGACATCGCGTACACCGGGAGGGCAAGGCCAACTGATTTGAGCAGAAGTTCTTTTCCACCTTGTGAGAGGGCTTTGGAGAATCATCCATTAAGTCGCCCTTGAAGTTTTTCTCGGAGGAAGTTTAGTAGTTTCTTTTTCGATCCAGTGAAACATTCCGGTAATCCTAAGTAAGACCCCTCTCCGCCTTCCTTGGTAATACCCAGCATATTTTTAACCTCAGTCTTAGACCTCTCTGAGACCTGAGCTCCAAAAATGATCGATGATTTGAGGTTGTTTATGACTTGACCCGAGGCTTCGCCATATAACCGCAAGCATTCCTTAATTTCTGCCGCTTCCTCTATATTTGCCTTGCACATCAGGAGGGAGTCATCTGTGAATAGCAAATGATGGACGGATGGAGCTGAAGTCGCGATTTTTATACCGCTTAGACCCCCTCTTGCTTCTGATCGGTTAAGTATGCTTACCAATGCTTCTGCGCACAAGATGAACAAAAAGGGAGAGAGCGGATCTCCTTGACGTATACCTCTTTCCGGTCTTATAAATCCATGAGAGCTTCCGTTCAAGAGAACCGAGAAAGAGACAGTGGAGACACAAGACATAATCCAACTTATCCACTTCCTTTCAAATCCCATTTTTTCCAGTAGAGTTTCAAGAAAGATCCATTCAATACGGTCATACGCTTTCGACATGTCTGTTTTGATGGCCATGAATTCTTTCTTCACCATCTCATTCGTAAGTAATCCATGGACCATCTCATGTGCAATGATAATATTATCAGAGATTAAGCGACCTGATACGAAGGCTCCTTGTGTTTCCGAGATGATATCTGGGAGTAGTCGTTTCAGTCTATCACATAAGATCTTTGAGATGATTTTGTACTGAACGGAGCAGAGGCTAATAGGCCTCATGTCTTGCATTCTTGACGGCTTGGTGATTTTTGGAATCAAGCTCAACTGCGTATGATTCCATCCTTCCGGTAATATCGCGGTATCAAAGAAACGCAACACTTCGTCAATTACCGTCTGACCTATTATATGCCAACATTTTTGATAAAAAACACCCGTCAAGCCATCTTCTCCCGGAGCACTGCTACCTTTGACACTAAAGGCCGCTGCCTTGATTTCCTCTGGAGTGATAGGAGACGTGAGCATAGAGTTCATTTCTGCCGAAACTCGAACAGAAAAACCTTCAAACAGAGAATCCATGTTTGCTGGGTTTGTGCTCATGAAAAGGTTTCGAAAGTACTCCACAGCGATATTACCCTTGGCGCCTTCAGAAAAATGTTCTACACTGGCCTCATCAAGTAGCATGATGATCTTGTTCTGAATCTTCCTTCCTTTGACACAATTGTAGAAATATTTTGTGTTCCGATCACCCAGCTTCAGCCATTCCTCTCTACACTTTTGCCGCCAAAATAACTCCTCCTCTCGGAAAGCTTCTGCTAATTCACGCTTCAGCCTTTGCATCGTACCAAAACATGGTCGATGCTTAGAAACTTCTGCTTCATATGCACATTTCAGGCGTGTGATCTTGTTTCTTGAATTTATGTATGATTTCTTCCTCCATCTGGCCAGAGCACCCCTGCATCTTCTAATTATGTCCATTAGCTTTGATGGTGATCGTTATTCTGCGAACCATCCTTGCCGGACAACTTCCTCAAAGCCCTCCTTCTCTATCATTCTCTTATCAAAGTAAAACCGTCCTTTGTTCGGATCATCTCTTTCCACAGCAAAACATATTCTGATCGGTCTATGGTCAGAAGCCCACATATCTAAGTACTCCATATTAGATCGTGGGAATAGCCTGAACCAACCATCATTGCCGAAGCTACGGTCAAGACGGCATTGCACCCAGACTTCATCACGCATACCACCCTATAACATAACAGTACCCGAGCTGTGGAGCTCTCGTATTTTACAGTTTATGGCCATGTTGCGAAAACCCCAGAAGGTAGATTCCTCTCTTATAGCCCCTCCCAACTTTTCGTCATTCGACATTAACTCGTTAAAGTCACCTGCCAGAAGCCACGCCTCATCTCTTGTAACCCCAATATCTGCCAATCTATCCCACACTTCTTGCCTTCTTGCTCTAATCGGATCGCCATAGACGCAAGAAAGAAAAAACCGCAATGTACCACACGAAACTTCCAAATCAATGATTCTTTTATCACTGGAAAGAACATTGACATTGTAACAACTCTTCCACATTACCGCTAAGCCGCCACTTAGACCAATCGGCTCAACAGTAATCAACTAATCATAACCCAAACTTTGCTTTAACTTAGAAACATACTCGAACTTTTGTTTAGTCTCCATTAAAAATATAAAATCCGGAAAATGTTTTCTTCTCATTCCCCTGAGGTGACGAACTGTCTCGGTGCTTCCAGCTCCTTGACAGTTCCAGCTCAGTATGCTCATTGGGATGGCAGCGGCTTCAAATCGGAAGCCACCGTACTAGCTTGAGTTTTTTGGGATTTGTTGTTGGTAGTGTTGAGAGGGATCTCAGATTTCCTTTTGCTATTGACATCCGCTTGTTTAGTCTGAATATCAGCGTTTTCAGAGATGGTATTGTGTCCTTCATTCGCATCCTCTTGGTGCTCTTGTTGAGAGTTCCCCGAGAGATGAGATCTGGCAGGCTTAAGCTTTCTTTGCCATGATGTTGGACGCTTTCTTACTGTCCCTCTACTCTTAACAGCTCCGGAAGATAGGGGATGATTTAATGATCCCATCTGAAAACCCGTCGAGCTAGGAAGTATAGGGGCAGAAGTGAAGCTTTCAGCTTGGGAGCTTTCTGCTTCTTCGTCATTGCTTGGAGAAGACTCTGCAGAATGAGTTAGAGACTTTCTGGCTTGATACCCAAGTCTGTTAAAAACAGAGGGTTGTTTGCTGTAATCGAACACGTGCCCTTTGTCCTTGTGTAGGTCGTGTGTGATCTGAAGGAATTTCTAGCAATTCCTAATCCAATTAGGCAATCCTGGTCTGAATTCCAAGCCTAGGATCTAGGGTTCATGTAATTGAATCTATGGGATCTCAGATTTACCTGGTGATTAGCAGCGGAAGATTTGCAGATAATCGAGATCTAGAGCGCCTCAAATGCTGCGCCTCTACTGGTATACACACGCACACAAACTGAACAGGAGGGATGCTAGTGCCTGTGTGAGATCTAATCTCTAGAGAGGTTTCTATCTGTGTTCTGGTGGCTGTCAATTAGGTTAGCCATCAGTTTTAGGTCGACCATATATCTTATATATGTCGACTTAAACCATAACAGAATTAACCAACGATTAAACCGAATTAATCTGATTAATCCGCGAGTTGCATCGATCGATGCACTATCTGAATCGATCGACACTGCCCCAGAATATTGATATCGAATGCATATCAAATATGCATTCACTGGATCATTACATTAATGATCAAACTCGTCTTTAACGCCCAGTTTGCTTAGGTGTGTGACCCTGTAGGATCATACAACACTAGCAATGAGTTCTCAACTCATTGATCATAAGTGGCTTCTAGAAAAGCGTTATGAGTACCTAGTGTCATATGATTGTCTCATCTCGACAATATGACTTTCACTTGGAGTAAATACAATAGATTTCAGGACATTCCCAACAATCTCCCACTTGTACTGGAATCATCTATTCCTTCAATCCCTTCGTTACTATATCTCGATCTGGCATAAGGCAAGATCTGTGTCACCCTTATTTAGCCAAGATCATGTTCATCGAACTCCGATTTATACTGACAAGACAAACGACTGACAATCACCTCGTTTGAGTGTGGCCACACATTTCTCAGTATCAAATCTTCGATGGGCCCTGAGATATTTATCTCCTGTTATATAGGAGGGACAAATCCCATCTTGTTCCATCCATGTCTCTTTACACACTTCATGATACGCCCAATCAATGCCTTTATAGTCACCAGTTACGGCTGACGTTTGACAAGGTTAAAGCGGACCAATTCATATGTAAGAAAACATGATGAACTCAGGTCTAAGGACTATACTCTATAGTCGTAATGAAAACTCTCATGACACTTATATAACTATCCCGTAGAGTTCTCATCAGTGGGTCATGTCCGATCATGTGTTCTCCAACACATATCTATGTGATTGACTTTAATACTCTTATTAATGACTCCATGAAACTTAGTCATCAGTCACCTCACATACTAGTCTCACGCGGTTGTTAATGTCCCACTTTAACAACCTCGGCCAGGGACCAACATAATTTATGTCATTTATTATCTATAGGGTTTCATGATCAAGTCACATACTTGATGACCTATAAAATGTCATAAATTACTTTGGGACTATTATTTAATAACCATTATTAAATAATACAGATGTCAGATTTCAATAACATAATCAAATTATGTTTATACGAACATCATATCATAACTAAAATTAATAACAATGACTCCCACTAAAATTAAGATCACATCTTAAGACATCTAATGCCTTTAGCAGTAGCCTGACCCTCATTCGCCCTTGCTCAGCGTGTGTCGAAAGACACTGCGTCTTGCTAAGAGTAATACCAAGAGTCATTTGCACGAAGCCCTTCTTGGAATCCTGCATATTGGACATGTGCAAGGCCTTATCACTATAAGTATCTTGACACAATCCAATTAGCTTATCCAATCTATCTCTATAGATTCTTATTCCAAGAATGTATACGGTTTCTCCCATAATTTTATCGAAAAATAACTTTCGAATCAAGTCTTAATAGACTGAAACAATGGAACTTCATTTCCGAGAAGTAGTATGTTATCAACATACAATACTAGAAATGCAATTGCGCTCCCACTAGTCCTCTTGTAAACATACGGTTCCTCTTCGTTCCAGACGAAGTCAAACCTTTTGACTGCTTCATCAAAACGAAGATTCCAACTCCGAGATGCTTGCTTCATTCCATAAATGGTTTGATGAAGCTTGCATATCTTCCTAGCTTCATTAGGATCAATGAAAAACTTCAGATTGTGTCATGTACACATCCTTTTTCCAGAATTCCATTAAGGAAAACTGTTTTCACATCCATCTGCCAGATCTCATAACCATTATGAGTGGCAGTTGCTAGGAGAATCCGAATGGACATTAGCACGGTGTCTGGGATTAGGTTTCTTCACAGTCAATACCATGAATTTACTTGAAACCTTTTGCCACCAACCTTGCTTTGTACATCTGAATATAACCATCCATGTCAACTTTTCTTCTTGAAAATCCACTTACTCACAATGGTTTCTACACCATCGGGTAAATCAGCCCAAGTCATACTTGGTTCTGTGACATGGATCCCATTTCGGATTCAGAGGCTTTCAGCCATTTTCGGAGTCAAGGCCCATCATTGCTTCTTCAAAATTCGCAGGCCCGTCACTTTCAATGATCAGTAGATCACGGCAATTGGTTACGAGAAATTCATATTTCTCGGGTTCGTGACGGATCCTTTCGGATCTGCGAGCTTCAGTTTTCTGTAAAAGTCGCACACACATATCTCATATGTATACTTTTACCACGACCTAATTAACCAAGATTTAAACCGTAGTTAATTAAGTCATAAACCAAAATCAATATTTGGTTCGCGATCTGTGTCGATCGATGCAACTTTTGTGTCGATCGACACTTCTTCAGAAACTCGCCATTTAAATGTATATCGAATATACATTCACCAGATCCTTTATAAACTCTAGGCACCACAGGTGCAGGTTCTACAACTCTTTGTAGATCCAACTGCTGCTCTTCCTCATCAGGTTGAGCAGTCTCCTGTGATTTTCGAATTTCTTCGAGTTGTACTTTTACTCCCACTGTTCTTCTTAGAAAGAAAGTCTTTCTCAAGAAAACATAGTTCCGAGCAACAAACAATTTGTTCTCGAACTGGTTGTAAAAGTAACATGCCTTGGCTTTGTTAGGACAACCAATGAAGTAGCAGTTATCAGATTTGGGTGTGAGCTTATCAGAGATTAAACGTTTTACATAAGTCTCGCAACTCCAAATCTCCATGATGGATAAATCAGAAACATTTACATTCCACATCTCATGTGGTATCTCTGTAACTGATTTTGATGGAACTCTATTTAAAGTAAACTCAGACATTTCTAGAGCGTATTCTTAGAAGGATAATGGAAGATCTAAGTGACTCATCATTGATCGAACCATATCTAATAAAGTCTGATACAGGAGGAGTGAATTGTGAAACACTTTCACAATCTATCAGATGATCACTAAATTCTTGATTTAAGTATTCACCTCCACGATCTCATCGTAGAGGTTTAATACCTTTGCCAAATTGATTTTGTACTTCATTTTGGAACTCTTTGAACTTTTCAAAGATTCTGACTTATGCCTTATAAATAAGGCATAACCGTACCTTCTGAAAATATCAGTAAAGGTAATGAAGTACTGAAATTTTCCTCTAGCACTAGTGCTCATCGGTCCATATACATCCGTATGTATAAAGCCCAATAAGCTTCTGACCCTTTCATTTTGATCGTTCGCAACCTGTATCGACCGACGCCCCGTTTGTGTCGATCGACACTACCTCTGTTGAAAGGAGCCTTTGTCGTTTTACTTAATAAACAAGATCCACTTTACTCATTATGATTCTCAATCAGATGAGCCCAAATGCCCATCACTATGGAGCTTATGAATCTATTTCTCATTTATGTAGCCCAAAACGACAATGCCAGAGAGAAGTTTGACTCGTATCATTTGACTTGAATCTCTTGGTATTAATGTTATAGTTAGGCACATTCTGGTTTAGAACATAAAGTCCATTCTCTAATGGATTGCTACTATAAAATATATCACTGTAATCAAATGAATAACACTTATTCTTAACTTGAAAACTGATATCCTTCCATATCCAAACAAGGAATAGAAATAATCTTTCTGCTCATAACAGGTACATAGTAGCAGTTTTAAGTTCAAAACATGCCATAAAAGGAAAAACAAATGAAATACTCCTACGGTTAACGCAGCAACTCTTGCTCCATTCCCACTCATAGGTCCACTTGTCCTTTCTCCATAGTCCTACTTTTGCTCTGGCCCTGCACATTTTCACAAAATATGAGTACCACAGCTGGTATCCAATACCCAATAAGTAGGACTATAAGAAGTAACATTTACTTCTATAACATAATACCTGAAGAAGAAGTTGAAGGAATGTTTAGTCAATCCTGATTCAATTCTCAGATTCAGATTAACCTAAACATGCTGATCTAGGTTCTCTTGAATAGAAACAATGATAGATCTCAACTTATACCTGTTTGCAGCGGAAAGAGATGGTATGTCAGAGATCAGAGAGCCACCGAGAGATAACTCCTCCAGAGGTTCACACACGCACACCAATCAGGAAGAAGGCTGCTAGGCCACTAGGGGAACTCGGCGCAGAGGGAGAGAGAGTTTTCGGCTAGGGTTTATGGTTCTGAACTCGAGTTTTATTTATAAAACTTGTCCGGTTCCGTTTGGGCCATTTAGCCCAAACACCAATTAACTCGACGGCATTCGCGCACTGTGTCGATCGACACACCTTGTGTATCGATCGACACACAGTGGCTAAACCGTTTTATTCTCTCTAAGTACAGTAAATGCCTAGCACTTTTACCGTACTTCTGCTAAACCGTTCCTACACATTTTCCTGTTAGCTTAGGCGTGTGACCCATATGGGATCATATAATAAAAGCAATAAGTCCAAGACTTATAGATCATGAGCGGACTCTAGCAAGCCATCATGACCCCCAGTATTATATGACTTATGTCTGATCATTGACATACTCTTACTTTCTAGAGACAGTACCGAGATTACTGGACACAATTCCAACAATCTCCCACTTGTACTGGAATCTCTGTATTCATAATCCTTTTGTCACAATATCTCGATTAGTCATAAGGCAAGATTGGTGTCATCCTTATAAAGCCTAATCTTGTTCATCGGACTCTGATTCGATACTGACAATCCAAACGACTCGGGACAGTCCGTTTGAGCATGGCCATGCATTTTCCAGTATTCAAATCTCCGATTGGCCTAGAGATATTCACTCCATTTATATTGGAGGGACAAATTCCGTCTTATTCCATCACTGTAAACTACTCATTTCATAATGTACCCAAACAAGGTCCTTATAACTATCGCAGAACGATAGCGTTAGACAATGATCAAAGTGCATCAGTCCATGTGCAGTCACATGCATGCGAACTCAGGTCTGAGGACTATACTCTATAGTCGTAGTGAGAATCTCTTATGACACAGATATAAATATCCTGAAGAGTTCTCATAATCGGGTCTTGTCCGGTCGTATGTTCCCAACATACACCTATGTATTGACTTTGATGCCGCGCATCTATGACACACTGAGACTTTGTCATAAGTCACATACCAATCCAGTCTCTCACGGTTGTTGGTGTTCCAATTTCAACAACCTTCGACTAGGGACAGGATGATATAATCCATCTATCAAATATAGGGTCTCATGATCAAGCTAAATGACTTTGATTACTCAAGATCAAGTCACTTACTTCGATGACCTATAAAATGGTTTATATCACTTTGGAACGATTATTTCATCACAGTTAAAATAATCTTGAAATAATAATTTCATTAAACATAAGAATGTTTTACAAGAACATATCAAATAACTAAATAAAAGCCCTCAAACTCCCACTCAAATTTAGATTACATTTCAATGTCTCTAATGCCTACAGCTTCAGTCAGAAACTCGAGCTTAGGCCTTGAGAGTGGCTTTGTCAACGGATCAGCGACGTTATCATCAGTCTGAACTCGGCTGATCTTGACTTCCTTTCTATTAATGATGTCACGTATTAAGTGAAATCTTTTTAGAACATGCTTGGATTTCTGGTGTGATCTTGGTTCCTTTGCCTGAGCTATAGCACCATTGTTGTCACAAAACAGTGCCAGAGGCTCAGCCGCATCTGGTATCACACCTAGTTCAATAATGAACTTTCGTATCCAAACAGCTTCCTTCGCAGCTTCTGAGGCGGCGATATATTCAGCTTCTGTAGTGGAATCTGCAACGGTGTCTTGCTTGGAGCTTCTCCAACTGATTGCACCGCCATTCAGACAAAAGATATAACCGGACTGTGACCGGAAATCATCTTGGTCTGTCTGGAAACTTGCGTCCGTGAATCCACTGACTTTAAGCACATCACTTCCACCGTACACTAAGAACTTATCCTTAGTATGTCTTAGATACTTCAAGATATTCTTTACGGCAATCCAATGGTTTTCACCTGGATTTGACTGGTATCTACTCGTCATGCTCAATGCATAAGCAACATCAGGACGAGTACAGATCATGGCATACATGACAGATCCTATTGCAGATGCATAAGGAATATTCTTCATGCGCTCAAGCTCAGCAGCCGTCGTAGGGCTCTGCTTCTTGCTTAGCGTTGTGCCATGTACCATTGGCGTGAAGCCCTTCTTGGAATCCTTCATGCTGAATCTTTGTAGGACTTTGTCAATGTATGAATCTTGACACAAGCCTATCAGCCTTCTAGATCTATCCCGGTAGATCCTGATTCCAAGAACGTATGCGGCTTCACCCATGTCTTTCATGGAAAAACAACTTCCAAGCCAGTCCTTTACGGACTTCAGCATTGGAACGTCGTTTCCGAGAAGCAGTATGTCATCGACATACAAAATAAGAAATACTATCTTGCTCCCACTAGTTTTCTTATACACGCATTGTTCTTCTTCGTTTCTGATGAAGTCAAATTGCTTGATCGCTTCATCAAAACGAAGATTCCAGCTCCTCGATGCTTGCTTCAATCCATAAATGGATTTATGAAGCTTGCATACTTTCCCAGCATTCTTTGGATCTATGTAACCGTCAGGTTGCGTCATATACACATCCTCTTCCAGAATACCATTCAGGAAGGCGGTTTTCACGTCCATCTGCCAAATTTCATAATCATGAAAAGCTGCAGTTGCTAGTAGAATCCGAATAGATTTCATCATAGCCACTGGCGAATAGGTTTCATCGTAATCCACACCGTGAACTTGTCTGAAACCTTTTGCCACCAACCTGGCTTTATAAATCTGGACATTTCCATCCACGTCAATCTTCTTCTTGAAGATCCATTTGCACTCGATGGCTTTTACACCAGCGGGTAAGTCAACCAACGAAAACACTTGGTTGACCGACATGGAGTCCATTTCGGAATCAGTGGCCTTGCGCCACTTAGAGGAATCTGGGCCCATCATGGCTTGATTGAAGTTCGATGGTTCATCACCATCAATGATCAAAAGATCATGACAGTCAGTCACGAGGAATCCTTGATATCTCTCGGGTTCGTGACGGATCCTCCCGGATCTTCGAACTTCAGGTACTACAGGTTCAGGCTCTACAATTTCTTGTAGGTCCTCCTGCTGCTCTTCCTCATTAGGTTGAGCAGTATCCTGTTCATCTTGAATTTCTTCAAGCAGTACCTTACTCCCACTGTCTTTCTTAGAGAGAAACTCTCAGAAACGAAAAAGTTACAATCCCGGGCAACAAAGATCTTGTTCTCGGAACGTAGATAGAAGTAATAAGCCTTGGTTTCCCGTGGATAACCAATGAAGTAGCATTTATCAGATTTTGGTGTAAGCTTATCTGAGATCAATCTCTTGACATAGGCTTCACAACCCCAAATTCTGAGATAAGACAGCACTGGAGCTTCTCCAGTCCATAATTCATATGGTGTCTTTGCTACTGCTTTCGATGGCGCTCTATTTAGAGTGAACACTGCTGTTAGCAGAGCATATCCCCAAAGGGATATTGGAAGGTCTGTGTGACTCATCATAGATCGAACCATATCCAATAAGGTCCGATTTCTCCTCTCAGACACACCATTCCATTGAGGTGTTCCGGGAGGAGTGAGTTGGGATACGATCCCACACTCTCTTAGATGATCACTGAATTCTTGGCTTAAGTATTCTCCTCCTCGGTCGGACCGAAGAGCCTTAATGCTTTTACCAAGTTGGTTCTGTACTTCATTTTGGAATTCTCTGAACTTCTCAAAAGATTCAGACTTATGTTTCATTAAATAAACATATCCATACCTACTGAAATCATCAGTAAAGGTAATGAAGTACTGATAGTTTCCTCTTGCATTTGTGGACATTGGGCCACACACATCAGTGTGTATCAGGCCCAATAAGTCACTGGCCCTCTCGTTAGGTTTATTAAAGGGGGCCCGTGTCATTTTTCCCATCATGCAGGATTCGCATTTCTCACATGACTCAAAGTCAAATGAGCCAAGAAGTCCATTCGAATGGAGCCTCTTGATGCGTTTCTCGCTGATGTGCCCTAAACGACAATGCCATAGAAACGTTCGGTTCTCCTCATTAGGTTTGAACCGTTTGGTATTAATGTTATAAATTGGCGCGGATTGATCGAGTATGTAAAGCCCATTCGTAAGAGGGGCAGAACCATAGAACAAATTGTTGCGATTGAAGGAACATAATTTATTCTTAACTGAAAAATCATAACCTTCCAAATCCAACAAAGAAATTGAAATAATATTC
The DNA here is from genome assembly GCA_030180135.1 of Orychophragmus violaceus. Classification (NCBI taxonomy): domain Eukaryota; kingdom Viridiplantae; phylum Streptophyta; class Magnoliopsida; order Brassicales; family Brassicaceae; genus Orychophragmus; species Orychophragmus violaceus. Next base: position 43,452,838 of record CM058239.1, read on the forward strand.
CTGCTTATAGCAGGTACAAAATAACAATTATTGAGTTCTAAAATCAATCCCGAAGGTAAAGACAACAAGTATGTGCCTACAGCTAGTGCTGGAACTTTCGCTCCATTCCCAACTCGTAGCTCCACTTGTCCTTGCTTCAGCCTTCTACTGTTGCTGAGTGCCTGCATATTAGTACAAATATGAGCCCCACAACCAGTATCCATAACCCATGAGGTATTATCAGAAGTAGTTGTATTAACTTCTATAACAAAAATACCTGTCGAAGAAGTCTCGAGAGTCTTCTTCTTCAATTCCTTTAGACCTTCTTGGAATTTCTTACATTCTCTCCTCCAATGGCCTGGTTCTTTACAGAACCTGCATATGTCAGTTGGCCCAGCCATGGACTTGGGCTTGGGCTTTGGCGTGTCCTTGTCCGCGACTTGGACAGCCTTGGCCTTTCCCTTATCCTTAGCAGTAGAGATGGCAAATTGGGCCGCTGCCCGCGGGCTCGGCCCAAGTAGGGTCGAAACGGGGCGGGGCGGGTCACGGAAATCTTGGCCCAAAAATTGGCGGGGCGCGCGGGCGTGACCCATGCGGTTCACGGGTTGTGCGATTTGACCCGAGACGGGTTTGCGGGTCATGCGGTTCGTCACCCTCAAACGCTTGTAAAATCGATTGTTCTACCGTTTTCGTTGATTTCTCATGAATTTGAAGCTTCAAATGATAAAATTCTTCAATTGAGTCTTCAATTTGAGTCTTCAAATGATGAATTTGACTCCTGGATCAGAGTTTGTATTTTGTTCTCCTCCAAATCGGTGAGTTCATGGTATCTTCTTTTACATATTATCTTCTTGAAAGTGATCACCTTTGGATTTATGTGTTCTTGTACAATTTCTCCCTCGTGGATTTATGTGAACCTTTCACCTGTTGATATTTCAGGAACCTAAAGAATGGATTTATGTGTTCTTGTACAATTACTTGTCTATACCAATGTGAGTTTCTTCTCCAGACAATAAAATTATTTTCTGCAGAACGAATTTCCGCTGAAGATTGAATTTTTGTCTTTGTATATGATAATCGAAGGTCAAGAGGTGATTGGCCAGAGGAGTGGGTATTCAAGGGGTCAGGTTTTTTTCTCTATTAAACTTAGATACTTCACTGTCTGGTCTGTTTTTGACTTTGGTTTGAACGATTGTGAAAATTCCTGTCGTAATCTGCAGTTTGTTCTTTTCTCTAGTCCCCGTGAAAATGACATAAAATGTTTTGTTGGTATCTGAGATCTAACTTTGTTGTGATTGTATTCACTTCAAAACCTGATAGATATTCTTTTACCTTTGCTTATTGTGTTATTAGGGATGCACACACATTTGAGTGTATGTATATATTCAATATCCAATTCATTGAATTTCTATTATCTAAGATGATCTGTTGCTCACTTTGTTATGCAGGTTGTCGCTATAACAGTATTTTCTTGCTTACTATCGCATACTATGCCTTCTTTGCTCCGTTTCTCGGGAAGAAACTCTATGAGTATATTGCCATTGGTGTTTACTCATTCTTGGTAAGAACAAAACAAACATTGTGTTATAATAAGCTCTCAAATGCATAAAACATGTTGTATAGCTCGCAACTCTTAGCTCTCTTTCTACTTATTTTGCAGGCGTTTTTGGTTTTTGTTCTGTACATCGGGTGCATTGGCATAGATCCTGCCGATCCTGGAATCTTTGTAGAGGCTATTAAGACTCCAGCCCAAAAGTCACAGAACAGTAATTCAAGATTGCCGTAGAGATACTCAACAAGAGCAATCAAGCGAACAAGCATAAGCTTTGTTCTGCTCATTGTGCAATACTGCAATGCTGAGGTATTTTAGTATATTTGCTTCTGGTAAAAACCTTTGTTATTGCGTCTTCTATAGTAACACCACATTCTTTTTGTGAAGGTTCGTAATTTTAACAAGCACTGCCGAAGTTGTGGCAAGTGTGTTGATGGGTTTGACCATCATTACCGGGTATGCATCCCATCCGAGCTTGGAAACATGTCACACCTCAGCTATTTGTAAGCTCGTTTCAAACTTCAAAGACGTTATCAATTAAATCGCTTTTCCTCAGTAATGCTTTTATTGTTTATACAAAGAGGTTGGGAATGAAATAATCAATATGATTTGTCTCAACTTTTCAGGGAGCCTTCAAGCTCTAGAGGTCGTTCTCATGGTTAGTGATTTTCTCTTTGAATATGCACTTGATATGTGCTTCAATAGCAAGATTTCAACATATTGGAGCAGCTAGATTGTGATACACTTGTTTATGTACACAAGCTTGAGCATGTCTATGTTTGTTTGATCTCATGACGGTCTCGTTCATGTTCAAGCTCTAGATCACGCAGTGACCCGCGGGCCGACCGCGAAACCGCATAGCTAAGGCGGGGCGGGTTTGGGCATCACATTTTGGACCGCCGCCCGCGACGGGCTGGACCGCACGGTCCGAAGCAAAGGAACAAACCGCAGCGGTCGGGCCAAACGGTCGCGGTCTGCCCGCATTGACATCTCTACTTAGCAGAGGATTTCTTAAACCCCTTGCCCTTTTGCACCATAAGCACATTGGGGTCCTTGGCGGTTTTCCTCAAGTTGGGCTCTGCAGTCTTGAGCATTCCGTGAAGCTCAGGCAATGTCTTACTCAAGCCATGCATGTTAAAGTTCAGAATGAACTGATCATAGCTTGCAGGTAATGACTGCAGAATGATGTCGCAGGTAATGACTGCAGAATTATGTCGCAGGCAAGTTCCTGGCTGATTGGGCAGTCGAGCTTCTGAAGATGATCGAGATAACCCATCATCTTCAAGACATGAGGACTCACTGCCGCATTCGCAGCCAACTTGCAGTCCAAGAGGTTCTTAACTGTTTGAAACCTCTCAGTCCTAGACTGCTCCTGAAAAAGCGATTTCAGGCTTGCCATTATCTCAATTGGTGACAACACACTCTCGAACTGCATTTGCAGCTCACCAGTCATTGTCGCCAACATAAGGCAATACACATCATTTTCATCTGACGAATGCTTTTCCCAAGCATTATGCAGAGTCCTGGCGGCATTGTTAGCAGGCCTCTCGGGGAGAGGATCACGAAGGACATAATCCTTCTTCTCCTGCTTGAGGACCAGCCTCAAGTTCCTTGACCACGTCAGGAAGTTCGTTCCAGTCAGCTTCTCCTTCTCGAGAACAGACCGGATTGAGAATGTGTTTTGTGTGCTTGTAGTAGTCATAGCTGAAATATATAGATAAAAAGGTTATTAGTTAAAATGTTCAATATGATTAATCTCGTATTAAATTTAATATGATTAATCACGCATTATATTCAATAACATAAGTTACCCTCAATAGAATATAATGATTCCAAGATCCACATATAACTAAGATTAAAGTGGGCCACTGGCCGTCACCCAATATTAGCTTATATCGGTAAGCCCTATATCGGCTAATTATATCCGTGATATAACTCTTGGTTGTGAATCTGGGCCCGAGGCCCAATCCACTCTGATGTCTCAAGGCCCGGGACTCCCGATGGCCTAGTCAAGAAAACCAGACTATACAGTCATGTAATCATTAATGTCTGGGACTCCCAATGACATTTATGAATCACAAACCGTCTTACCCACGCAAAAGCAGACACCCTCACACTGTAAGGCCATGAATACAATTGAATGGGCTTCAACAGCTGACATAGCCTGGACAAGACATCCAACGCTTGATATTATTTGAGGTTCGTAGGTTTATTTTAAAATCTCATTCCCAAAATAGAAGATTACTATTTCGGGAAACTTTCCATTTTAGAAAACCTACTATTTTTGGAAACTTTCTAAAATTGGAAACTTTCTAAAACCGGAAACTTTCTAACTTTAGAAATTTCTTAAAATCCGAATCATGCAAATCTAGAAACTTCTATAAATTAAGAAACTTTCTAATTTCAAAATATCGGAAACTTTAATTTAAAATCGATTTATATTCTTTATAAAATAAATTTTAAATTAAATCTGAAGAAAGACTCAAATAATTGGCCCAATCGTTTTAACTTCTTGGCCCGAGGCCGAAGAATTGGTCTATGTCCGAGACATAACCCGATCGTCCAATTAGATGACATAACCGGTCTGGTTCATTAAAATTGGTCTAACCAAAATTAATTACTACGACGACCACAATTGTCAACCGGTTATTTACTAAACCGGATTTTCTCAATTTATTTGGTCCAACCAAATCAAATTAGAAAATCCTGGTTTAGGCACTAAATCCAATAATTCTTTCGACATTGGATTTCTTGTCCCGGTTTAACCAGACTTAATAAAATTATTAAATCTGTTTATTAAACCAGGACGAATTAATTTTAATCAAAATATTAAACCGAGCCTTAAACCAACCATGTCGATCGATGAACCAACCGTGTCGATCGATCCATCAACCGCATCGGTCGATGCTCTTAGCTTCGATCCTGCATCGATCGTGCATCGATCCTGTATCGATCGATGCTCTCACGCATGCACGGAACCGAGCCAAAACCCTAACCGTGTCGATCGATGCACCAACCGCATCGGTCGATGCACCAACATCGAACCTGCATCGATCCTGCATCGATCGATGCTTTCACGCGTTAACAGGGTTAGCCGATAGACTGTATCGACCGATCCATGCGATCGTATCGATCGATCCATGCGATCGCAGTCGATACTGACTTTTGAAAATCGCATTCTACCAAATCAATATAGCTTGGTTTCTGCGATTTTAAGTGTGTTTAGGTTTCAATTCCTTGTTGCTTAAGTGATTTCTCTTATCAGTAGTTGATTCAAAACACTTTTAAACAAGAAAAACAATCCTAAACTTGAATCTAAACAAGAAAAACCAGAACCAATAGCTCTGATACCACTGAAGGAATGTTTAGTCAATCCTGATTCAATTCTCAGATTCAGATTAACCTAAACATGCTGATCTAGGTTCTCTTGAATAGAAACAATGATAGATCTCACCTTATACCTGTTTGCAGCGGAAAGAGATGGTATGTCAGAGATCAGAGAGCCACCGAGAGATAACTCCTCCAGAGGTTCACACACGCACACCAATCAGGAAGAAGGCTGCTAGGCCACTAGGGGAACTCGGCGCAGAGGGAGAGAGAGTTTTCGGCTAGGGTTTATGGTTCTGAACTCGAGTTTTATTTATAAAACTTGTCCGGTTCCGTTTGGGCCATTTGGCCCAAACACCAATTAACTCGACGGCATTCGCGCACTGTGTCGATCGACACACCTTGTGTATCGATCGACACACAGTGGCTAAACCGTTTTATTCTCTCTAAGTACAGTAAATGCCTAGCACTTTTACCGTACTTCTGCTAAACCGTTCCTACACATTTTCCTGTTAGCTTAGGCGTGTGACCCATATGGGATCATATAATAAAAGCAATAAGTCCAAGACTTATAGATCATGAGCGGACTCTAGCAAGCCATCATGACCCCCAGTATTATATGACTTATGTCTGATCATTGACATACTCTTACTTTCTAGAGACAGTACCGAGATTACTGGACACAATTCCAACAGAAGTCTCGTACGTCTTCTTCAGCTTCTCATAATCTTCCAAGAATTTATTGCAGTTTCTTTTCAAATGCCCATAACCATTATAATAACGGCCCTTAACATCTTCAGAAGGACTAGTTTTAACCTTAGGAACATGGCCAGACTCGCTTGGATTCACAATCGAGCTCGTCTTGCCATCACCTTTGTTCTTACCAAGTTTCTTAAACTTTTTACCCTTTTGTACCATAAGGACATTTGAGGTGTCCTTCTTGATGTTAGGTTCAGCAGTCTTAAGCATCTCATGCAATACAGTCAACGTCTTCGTCAAGTTGTTCATGTTATAGTTCATAACAAATTGATCATAGCTTGACGGCAGTGACTGTAGAATGATGTCAGTAGCCAACTCGTGGCTAATGGGACAATCTAGTTTCCCCAGGTTATCAATATAACCCATCATCTTAATGACATGAGGACTAACTGGTTCGCCCTTTGGTAGCTTGCACTCAATCAGAGACCTAACCGTCTGGTATCTATGAGTTCGTGCCTGCTCCTGAAACATACTTTTCAGGCCAGTGATCATCTCTTTTGGCGACTCCACGTACTCATATTGCTTCTGCAATTCCGAGTTCATGGTAGCCAACATGAGACAACTCACATCCACCGCATCATTAGAATGCTTATCCCATGCATCCTTATCTGACTGCCAGGCATTGGCTCGGTACTTCTTAGGGAGAACTTTCTCAAGGACATAGTCCTTTTTCTCCTATTTGAGAACAATTCTCAAGTTCCGATACCATTCAAGAAAGTTGGATCCATTTAACTTGTCCTTGTCAAGGACGGATCGCAGGGAGAAATTGTTACGATGGTTTGTGCTAGACATAGCTGAAAAACAAGGGAGGTTTAGTTATGATGTTCAAGAATTGAGAAGTCTTAACAATTAAGAAAACTCGCATTATATTCAAACAATGTTTCCTCAGATGAATATAATGATCCAAGACCCATACTTCACTAAACTTGAGTGGGCCACTGGCTATCACCCAAATTTTAGCTATCTATGTAAGCAACAACTTTGCTAGTTATATCCAATATAACTCTTGGTTGTGGATTGACATCTTATGTCCAATCCACCTGATGTCTCTGAGCCCAAAACGATTTTGATGGCCCAGTCAAGTAAACCAATCTCTTAAGTCAAGTAATTGTTGATGTCTTGCACTGCAAGCCCATCAACACGATTACCTCCTGCCTTACTCGTGTAATTGTGGACATCTCGCACTGCAAGTCTATCGCACAATGAAACGAGTCTTGACAGTTGACAAGATTGGAAAGACATCAAGTATCACTTGATATTTGGTTGAGGAACGGAACCATTTAAAACGTTCAGTTTTATTATGTTTTAATTCTTCTAATTAAATGATTTGTCTTGGTTTGGTTCTGTGGCTTCAGGTTCCATAACCTAAACCATCGAATCTGGTGTCGACCGACACTACTTTAGTGTCGATCAATGCAGATTAACCAAAACCAATCTGCGATAGCCGATCAATCCAATTGATCCGATTTTGAGTACCGGTCGGTGTCGATCGATGCTACATTAGCATCGATCGATGCCAACCCAATCGCAATCAACCATTCTTAGCGTTTAACCAACATTAACCAAGCTCGATAACCGGTCCAATCCAATTGAACCGATTCATCAATCTAGCGAGGTGTGTGTCGACCGACACAACTATTGTGTCGATCGACACTAGGCGAAACATAAGTTTTATTCGGGTTTTCGCCCTGTGTCGATCGATGCCGGATTGGCATCGATCGACACCATGCGAAAAACCCTAAATTTTATTCGGGTTTTCGCCCTGTGTCGATCGATGCCGGATTGGCATCGATCGACACCATGCGAAAAACCCTAAAACGTTTTCGAACAGAACCCTAAACTAGGTTTTCATGAAAACGAATTTTAGCAAGTTTGTATCAACCATACACAGATTCAGATTCAACTAATCTAATCAACAAGCTACAGATTCAATGGAACCCTAAAGCTCTGATACCACTGAAGGAATTTCTAGCAGATCCTAATCCAATTAGGCAATCCTGGTATGAATTCCGAGCCTAGGATCTAGGGTTCATGTAATTGAATCTATGGGATCTCAGATTTACCTGGTGATTAGCAGCGGAAGATTTGCAGATAATCGAGATCTAGAGCGCCTCAAATGCTGCGCCTCTAATGGTATCCACACGCACACAAACTGAACAGGAGGGATGCTAGTGCCTGTGTGAGATCTAATCTCTAGAGAGGTTTCTATCTGTGTTCTGGTGGCTGTCAATTAGGTTAGCCATCAGTTTTAGGTCGACCATATATTTTATATATGTCGACTTAAACCATAACGGAATTAACCAACGATTAAACCGAATTAATCTGATTAATCCGCGAGTTGCATCGATCGATGAACTATCTGCATCGATCGACACTGCCCCAGAATATTGATATCGAATGCATATCAAATATGCATTCACTGGATCATTACATTAATGATCAAACTCGTCTTTAAAGCCCAGTTTGCTTAGGTGTGTGACCCTGTAGGATCATACAACACTAGCAATGAGTTCTCAACTCATTGATCATAAGTGGCTTCTAGCAAAGCGTTATGACTACCTAGTGTCATATGATTGTCTCATCTCGACAATACGACTTTCACTTGGAGTAAGTACAATAGATTTCAGGACATTCCCAACATGATCTTCATCAGTTTCACCGAGAGTCCCGTTTTAGCTGCATTTATGGATTGTTGTACCCTACAGATTCTCGCATTACGTTCAGTAGGATCTGAATGAGCTATGTACTGCAAGGCCATGTGTTGGTCATCTTTTGACAGCTCCGGGAAGAGAGGAGGAAACCCAGGAGGGCCTTCCAATACTTTTGCAGATTTTTCCACCTGAATGGAGATGGTTTTGTCTGTTAAGCTCACGGAGGTCGGGGATTTGCCATTATTGCGAGCTTCAGATTTCTGTTTGAACATAAGGCAGTTCATCTTTTCGTGTGTGAGACGGTAGCATTGGAAGCATCGCTTGTGGAGTTTCTCATACTCAAACTCTATAACAACCGTCTCACCCGTAGGTAGGTTGAGATTTTTGGCTGGAGGGATCGGCTTGTCCGTGCTTAGAGTTACTCTGGCCCGCACATAATCAGTTTTTTGAGACTGCTTTGGGTCGTAGGCTATTTCTATGAGCACCAAATTCAACAATGGGCAGAACTGATATTAGAAGCAACAATTTTACAGACTATAATGATTAAAACATGAAAGAAAATAATCAACTATGAACCCAAACTACCGTAAGCTGATTGAGGAAGAACCGGAAGGTGAGTAGAGTCGAGACAAAGATCTCTCTCCTTAATTCTTTAAACGCCCGTAGTGCTCCGGTTTGATACGCTCAAGAATCCCAGGATAAAACTACTCTATTCTCTGCTTCGATGCACTCGAGAACAAAGCTAACGAACCAAAAATCTGTGTTGTACTCTCAGACACTAAAAAACATGGAGAAGAAGAAGAGAGGAGGTTGTATGATAATGAGCTTGGAAAGAAGAGGAGTCAAGGCTTGTTTAAATAGGCACACAAGCTTTCAACCTAAAAAATCAAAACAACTTATGAGAATTGATTCTCATAATTATGTGTAATTGATTCACACAATAAGTGTGTTTGATTTTTGTAACGTTAAAGGCTTTATTATAAGAGATATTTGTTGACTAAATCAACAATGTATTCATAATATATTAAGACCAAAAATTAATAATATTTGGGTCTACGAAACATTACACAAAGCCACAAGCATTAAAGCCCGAGCCCATATCTCCTTTAGTCTCCAAGTTGTCCATTCGGACTTTAATTTCTCATTCAACCGAACTTCGTTTTTATCGTTCTTATACACCACCTTATAGTGGACGCAGCGACGATTCTATCGTGCCCAAGAACTAGTCATTCCGATGAACGTCTTCACCGGAAATCTTACCGGAATATGGTCGTAAGCCATTTCCATAAAAACGAGTTCTAACAATTTATTCCACCTTACCGATTTTGGAAGCCAATATGAACATGGTTTGAGCCATGTAGAAGTTGACCGGTATGTGCTTGATACGGATCCAGGCCTCTATCGTAGACAGATAATCTGGCGATGGAGAAGGAGACCATCTTTCTAGCGCCATAGCCCATCGATTGTAAGACCATGGACGGTCTTTTAACACAGTCACAAGGTCTTCTTCCCGTTGGAAAATGAATTCAAATCTGTCTCTAGACAGAGCTATACCACGAACACGATCATAGACACGCCATGCCGTTGGCATATAGTCGATCATTCGAGCCATTGACTGACTCTCAGGGTTAAGAAGACGACCCATAATGCTGTTGGCGTTGGCGTCGAAGACTTGAAAACCAGGGTCATCCGTTAGAATAATCGGATCATCATCATCAATAGCCATTGTTGGGATCACTGCCGTTGAGATGAATCTTTGGTGACAGCTTCGTCGGAGAGTTCTTTCTTCAGACGTTGAGATTATTCTGGCTGTTGTTTTGCTTGTTATCATTACGCTTAACGTATTTTGATGAAAGGTTGAGAAGTAATTATGAAAAGGTGCTCTAAGGTGGGATAGTTGATGGGTAAAGGAAGCTTTTGGCCAGGAAAAGTGGTAGCAGGAATACAGAAAGTATGAGAAGAAAGTTAAATTGACCAAATTACCGTAGCATAAATGCCGGAAAGAGGGTTCTACTCAAGAACGAGAGAAGATGGTGGGGGTCATAAACAGAGGGGTCGAAACCTCTTGTTCAGACCAAGAGTTCTAAGCGAAAAAAGAGAGGAGGTTAGTGACTTAGTGTGTTACTTTTTTTTGTCAACAGTCAAAAGTAGATGGTAGGACATGAGTTTGCAAAAAAAGTGGAAAAATCAAAGTTGGAACTACATGGTAGGACATGAGTTTGCAAAAAAACTATCCACGAGTGAACCTCTGCAACTGTAAACCGCAGCAGTGACGACGAGGTAAGCGGCTGAGAAGAGTGTCTCGGATCGCTCTGTCTATTTCTTGAAGATAGTAGTTGGTTAATCAGTATAGTCGGTGTGTAGCTTATTGTTACATTCTTTCAAAATGAAATAAACGATAGCTTGAAATGCAATGCATTTAAGAATGCTAGAGACTCGGGAAAAGCCAGGAAATGATACCATCCCAAGTAATTAAACGAACCAGAGGTGATTGAAGTTGCAACAGGACTAAGCGCCATACCTGGTCAGAGAATGAGCAACAAAGGAATATGTGGTCTCTTATTTTCAAATACAAGTTGCAGAGGATGCATGAGCCATTGACGTTGATTCCCTAACCCACCAATCTTGATCTTGTAGGAAGCCTATCAAGGTGGCAAACACAAAAGTTGAAAGCATGACTAGGAACCACATACTTTTCCCAAACCACTTTAGCCCACAACACCTTTTGCGTCGTAGGTTTTCGCATTTCTCATGTTTTCCTTATGGGGTAGACATTTGATGTGGATCCAGCAATACCCATGAATAGAAATCATACCCTTTAGACAATGAATGAGGTTCAATAGCCTGAAATACCGACCACAAAATCTGCATATGAGGAGTTATCAATCTTGAAGAATGAAGTCTCCAACCTTGATCACTTAAAGTTTCTTACCGAAGACTTAATCAGCAGCTCACTTAATCAGTACATCTAAGCTAATGTAGTTAAAAGAGGTCCTTGAGGAAGCCAATTATCACACCAAAATCTAGCCATCGAACCAGTACCAATTTGACAACTGATAAGTCATTTAGCCATAGGCCAAAAAGCCAACAAAGATTTCCAAACCAAGAACCAGTGCATCTTTCCTCTGCGAGCCAGTAATTTCGACGTTTCAGACGGTTCATTTTCTTCCAAAATACGTAGAGAGAGAGAGAGTTTTTTGAAGAGAATAAGAGCCAAATTAACTAGACGTTCATAGCTTTATTTCAAGATAAGATTCCTCAATGCAAGTCCACCCTCACGTTTTGGCAAGCAAAAGAAGACCATTTCACCTTTGCGGCTGGTTTCTCGGATGCATAGGAAGAGCAAAAGCAGAAAGCCAAAAGTTCACAATCCCGTAGATAACCAAAGTGATTAACTGGAGATGTCCAACAAAGGATGGCGTTTTCACTGTCCAACCCGAGAGCCTTTCCTTAATCTTGTCAAGTAAGGGAGAGTAATCGGCTATACACAAGCGCTTGCTCAGAATAGGAAGGCCCAAGTATCAAATTGGGAATGAACCGCCATGAAAGCTGATACTTTCAAGAATAGGGGCTTCCTCCAGGTTAACTCATGCGAAGAAAAGATAAATTTTATATTTGTCGAGACCAAGGCCAGAGATATCCTGAAACCTGTCAAGCATTGAAGCAATATGGTGAAGGGAGTTAGGCGATCCAACAAAACATATCATTAATTCGTCGGAAAATGACAAATGGGTAATGCTCAAGTATCTTTCAAGCGGATGAAAGCCAATATGACCTTCTTCAAATTGAGGCGAGAGAAGAGAGGAAAAAAATATGTAGTCATAATAAAAAGTGAAGGAGACAAGGGGTCTTTTTATCTTAACCCTCTTTTGCCCTTGAAATAGCCACACAAGTTCCCATTAACATTGACTGAGAAAGAGGTGGAGCACATGCACTTCTTTATCTAATTGAAGAACTTAGGAGGATTCAGCCACAACAATAATTTAGAGAATATATTCCCAACTGATGGAGTCAAAGGCTTTGCGGATGTCTATCTTAAAAAGGCCACAAGCATATACATGTTTCCCATTAAATCCTTGAACAAGTTAAGTTGACAACAACACATTTTCAACCAACAATCGACCTTTGACAAAAGCAGATTGAGAAGGAGATATCTAGCGGGTAGAAACAGCTGAACATGTCGAGTCAAAATCTTTGAGATAATTTTTTAGACTATGTTACAACATGATCTAAGCCTGAAATTTCATCGCCAAGACTATGATATATCATGGTTTTTACTAGTTTTAAGCCATGATATAGATGTGTTTTAGTGTCTTTTGTCTTTGTTTAGAGTCTTTTACAGGTATAATCAGGTTGGGAGCTAAATTGGAGATTATGGAGCATTTTGGAGATTTTTGGAGTGATTGGCCGAGAGATAGAGTTCACTGTCCGAAACAGAGAAAGGTGTCGATCGTTGCACTCTAGCAACGATCGTTGCACCAGCGAGATGGGCCAAAAACTCGGCGGTTTAGAAGAATCAAGATATTGCACTTTGATCCAGAAGTTCCTGATATTTACAAAGAAGCCCCTGGCCGAGATTATGCCTATATAATAGAGTTTTTAGAGTTTTTATTAGATACGTTTTATACTTTTTACCATACACTTTCATAATTAAGAGCAGAGGATTTTTAGAGCTTTTGGGGCTGATCTGAACCTAATTCATCATCTGTATTTGGAGAAGATTTCGAACCCCTTTTACTCTTATTCTTTTATGCAATTTACTTATCATATGATCATGTTTTCATTATCTATGTCTGAGTAGATTCCTAGTTAGACTTAGGGTTTCTCACATAGGATTTCATGACTTGCTAGACTTGTTCAATTTCAGTTAAGGATTCAAACTATATCTGTTCTTCAATTTAATTGTGCTTAAAGCTAGTTCTAACCTGATCAATTAGAATCTAGATCTTAGGTTGCTAAATACGTCACGGAAGTGGGGTTTAGGAATCTGAACTAATTAAATTGGGCAATTAAACTTTGCGCAAACGAAAGTTTGGTTTAGGATAATTGTGAACATATCAAACTTGGGATTAATGCTAGTTTAATCTGTTAGTTCTCGCAAACGGAAGTTTGGTTTGCTGCACTTAGACTTAGAGAATTATCGCAAAGGAATTTGGTTAATTCTATATCTGTGTTTTGAGTTCTAGAACTGTGCTTAATTAGATCCTTGCTGAATGAACTGTCTGCTAGTCTGATTTCCTGAGAATACCCTAGGTTTGACGCTTTTAATTACTTGCTTTCACAACCAATAATCTCTGCTACTGATTTACTTTCTTGCACTATTTTCAATACAATCACATTGCTTATTTCTAGTATTCATTCCCTACGGTTTGATTCTCTTGAGACCAAGTGTCCCTGTGGATTCGATAACCCTATATACTACTTTGACATTGCTGTACACTTGCAGTTTAGTATAGGGATTAATTCTTGACCTATCAAGTTTTTGGCGCCGTTGCCGGGGACTCTTTGAGTCTTCGATAGGACCGAACTTAGGGTTTTACTAGAAATTTTTCGTTTTTCGTTTTTGTTTTTCGTTTTTTTTTATTTATTTTGCTAACTTTTTCTCTGTTTCTCTCTGTCGCAGGTACGAATTTCGCCTTGCATCGATCGTTGCACCCTTGCATCGATCGCTGCTAAGCGATTTGAGATTGAATCGATCGTTGCACTGATAGCATCGATCGTTGCTGGACGATTACAGACAGTTTATGCCAACGCAGAACACTCGAAGTAATCCGAACTCGAGCTTAGTTAATCTCAACCTAGAAGAACTTGGACGTCTAGAGAGGACTATCAGAAGAGAAAAGAGAGAAAGAATGGTACAAGAACGCTTGATCTTGATACCAGATGCTGATGGAGTCCTGAGGGATCCAGAGAACAATCCTTACAATGCTGCTGGGCAAAGGATTGATGCTGAGGGACGAGTGATCCCTGATGAAGTTGAGCCACAAGGTAGAGAGATGGTAGTTCATGAGAGGACACTAGCTGATTACAATAGACCTGATGAGTTTCATGCAAACCGAGCAGCTCTAGTGCTTCCTGCCTTCGAGAGGAATGATTTTGAGGTAAAAACTATCTACTACCAACTGATGAGGCAGATTGCTTTTCATGGTCTTCAATCAGAGCAGCCTATGGATCACATTGACAAGTTTGAGGACATAGTCACTGGCATGAAATATGAAGGAGTATGCCCGGACTATCTGTTCCTTAAGCTATTTCCGCACAGTCTTGCTGGAGACGCTAGTGCATGGCTGAGACAACTGGCACCTGGCCAGTACACTACTTGGACAGCCTTAAAGAGTGAGTTCCTGCGTCACTTCTACGACGCTGCGCGCTCAGATCAGTCCAGACAGGACATACTCACTTTTTCCCAAGGAGCTGTGGAGCCTTTGACAACTGCATGGATGAGATTTAAGAAATATCAGCGTGATTGTCCACACCATGGATTCACAGAAGTACAGCTGATAGGTATTTTCTTCAGAGGCATAGATCTCCCTTATCAGACTGCGCTAGATAATTCCAGTGATGCAAATTTCAGCACCAGAACTCCTACACAAGCTAAACGGTTGATAGAGAACCTGATTGGCAGCAATAGTTGCAAAACAATGGATGAAAGGAGGAAGAGATCTGGTGGAACTGTAGAGAATTCTGATATAGCTAATATTAGATCCAGATTGGACACAGTTTTCAATCTCCTGACAAATAAGAAAGCTGTCCACTTTGCCCAAGATGTGGAGGTGATTCAGACTGAGGAGGACACTCAGGAAGAAGAAGTGAATTTCATAGGAGGTTCCGGTTTCCAAGGTAATAGATTTAACAATCAACAGGGGAACAGATTCTCAAATGGAGGACAGAATGGAGGTTTTCAGAAGGCCTATGGACAGGGTAATCAGAGAACCTATGGATCTACATCTTATCAGACTCCTCCTGCACCTACAGCACATGAGAGCAAAATGGAAGCTATGATGGAACAGCTGATGGAGAGTCAAACCAAGCTTTCTGTAGACAACAACAAGAAGCTGGACGCTGTCTATCAGGACCTCAATGGGAAGTTTGAGACATTGAGCACTCACATGAAGCAGTTGGACACTCAGGTGAATCAGATGTCCAGCTCACTGAAAGG
This sequence comes from Orychophragmus violaceus, assembly GCA_030180135.1. Classification (NCBI taxonomy): domain Eukaryota; kingdom Viridiplantae; phylum Streptophyta; class Magnoliopsida; order Brassicales; family Brassicaceae; genus Orychophragmus; species Orychophragmus violaceus. Next base: position 43,468,265 of record CM058239.1, read on the forward strand.
AAAAGGAGTTGCAGACACTCATATTAAGGCCTGGTCTGTAATGATTAATGATGGATCTTATCTAGGGGAGAAATTTGAGCTAAGTACAGCTGAGTTGGTGACTGAGGCAGAATTTTCGGATTTCTGTGAAAAACTCTCGGGTGGAAGTTGTGATGATCGCGATGCAACGATCGATACACATCTGGCATCGATCGATGCAGGTCGTGAACAAGCAGAGAATCCGTGGGATGAAAATGAGATTGATGCAGAACTAGCCCGCCTATTCCCTGGTACATCTGAAATCACTCCAGAAGATGTTTATGCACGAGCTATTTGGCACAGTCCCAAAGTGTCTGAAGTGATTAAACAAGAGATTGAAGAGCTGAAAAGGCTAGAAAAGAGTGGTGAGGACTTGGAAGAAATTCCATCATCTGATGATCCACCTTATCATCCATGTGTTCAGAAATATTTGAACAAGATGTTGCCATTAGATGAAGAGCTGAGAGAATGGGTGATAGTAGTTCCTCAGCATATTAGTGACGTTCTGTTAACTAAGGTCCCAAAGAAACTGCCTGATCCTGGAGTCTTTGTACTTGATTGTACTATCTTTGAAGATAGTTTTAGGCGTTCTCTGTGTGATTTAGGAGCTGCTGGGAGCATAATGCCTTACTCTGTGGCAGAGAAGCTGGGTATGTTGGATTTTGCTCCTACTAGGACCTCTCTTGTCCTAGCTGATCAGTCCATACGAGTTCCTGAAGGACTCCTTATGGATATTCCGGTAAGAGTTGGAAACTACTTAGTTCCGACGGACTTCCTTGTGCTGAAATATGCCTGCGATCCGGATGAAGCTTTATTGCTTGGGAGACCATTCTTGGCTACAGCAGGAGCTGTGATTGATGTTAGACAGAGTCTAATAGACCTCCACCTGGGAGATGAGACGCTGCGATATGAGATGGAGAAGCTGCGGAAGCCACTGATAGATGGACAGACTTTCAAGATCTTGGAAGCAGATGATGAGCAGCTGAATGAGACTGTGATAATAGATCCTGGAGCGCATTTTACTCCATCTTTTCTTGGACTGAAGCATTCTGCAACAGCCTATTCTCCACCATGGATGAGGAGACTTGAACAGAGACAGAAAAAGTCTCTGTCAGGATCTTCCGGAGCCTGAAAGATCTTGCGCGTCCGGTCAAGCTATTGACCTTAAACAAGCGCTGGGTGGGAGGCAACCCACCATTAGGTACTGGTGTTTTTCTACTTAATTTTTGGTGTTTTTGTTAGGATTTTACGTTTGTTTTTGTTTCTGGTGCAGTCATGTTTGCAGTCTCGGACAAAATCGCAGTGCAGCGATCGATGCATTTCTGCATCGATCGTCACAACACGAAATGAATCGCATTGCAGCGATCGTTGCGGTCCTGAGCAACGATCGACCATACACGAAAATCGCAAAGTAACGGTCGATGCATCTAATGCACCGATCGATGCTGTGCGACAGAGGTAACCCGACAGACATGATTTCACCTTTTCAATTTATTTTATTTTCTTTTTACCGATCCTTCGCTGGACACTACTGGGGACAGTGTGTCTTAAGTGTGGGGGAGGTGCTACTGACTTATATCTTTCTGTTTTCTTAAGAGTCAGTCCGTTTTTCAGAATTTTTTTTTTTTATTGAGTCAAAATTGTTTAAGTAAGAAACTATGATTTTCTGAGGAGATTTACAAGACTTGCAGGAACTTAAGTAACCATTGGGATGAAGTTGCAGGATCTATCTCTGACTGTTAGAAAACTCAGACACGGATCAACCTACTGGGAACACCCACATCACTTCAGGTATCAGAGGATCCTTTTACTGACTTCACCCCTAATACTGACTTAGATTTTCTCACCTAAGGGCTTGGTATACTTTATGTCGGATTCCCTGTTAGTTCTGACACAGCCTGTAAACCTGTCCTATTTAGTTCCCTTCTCCCCTTCTATAAAGTAAAAAAAAAAAAAAAGATAATAAACTGAGGATGAGTTAGTAACTCCGAAGTGGTCATGAGAATAGTAGCAAACACTATTATCTCTCATGTGATCCATGGAATGTGTCCAAAGTACACCCCATAACGGGAAGAACACTGATAAAAAAAATAAAATGATACCCAGTGGGGAAAAATCAGTTGTTAAAGAAGGGAAAGAGAAGAAAGGGACTAGAGAAAGATAGTATGGTGGTCTAGAGCTGATTAGGTAAGAATCCATGTGCCTTTAGATCGATACTCCTTAGGTGAGACCGCACTTAAATACTTGCAGAAGTCAGTAGGGAGAATTTGAATGCTTGAATGTGATTGTGGAGTTTACCTAGGACAGTTGCTAAGTGTGGGGGAAGTACATGTTAGTCTTGATATCCTGTGATTGATTCTTTCAGTGGTTTACTAAGGGGAATCTGAGTATTGTAGCTTCTAAGATGAAATGAGTTTCTGAAGAGTTTTCAAACCTCTTCACCATGTTTTAGTTCTATGTTTTGCTTGAGGGCAAGCAAAGGCTAAGTGTGGGGGAGTTGATATATCATGGTTTTTACTAGTTTTAAGCCATGATATAGATGTGTTTTAGTGTCTTTTGTCTTTGTTTAGAGTCTTTTACAGGTATAATCAGGTTGGGAGCTAAATTGGAGATTATGGAGCATTTTGGAGATTTTTGGAGTGATTGGCCGAGAGATAGAGTTCACTGTCCGAAACAGAGAAAGGTGTCGATCGTTGCACTCTAGCAACGATCGTTGCACCAGCGAGATGGGCCAAAAACTCGGCGGTTTAGAAGAATCAAGATATTGCACTTTGATCCAGAAGTTCCTGATATTTACAAAGAAGCCCCTGGCCGAGATTATGCCTATATAATAGAGTTTTTAGAGTTTTTATTAGATACGCTTTATACTTTTTACCATACACTTTCATAATTAAGAGCAGAGGATTTTTAGAGCTTTTGGGGCTGATCTGAACCTAATTCATCATCTGTATTTGGAGAAGATTTCGAACCCCTTTTACTCTTATTCTTTTATGCAATTTACTTATCATATGATCATGTTTTCATTATCTATGTCTGAGTAGATTCCTAGTTAGACTTAGGGTTTCTCACATAGGATTTCATGACTTGCTAGACTTGTTCAATTTCAGTTAAGGATTCAAACTATATCTGTTCTTCAATTTAATTGTGCTTAAAGCTAGTTCTAACCTGATCAATTAGAATCTAGATCTTAGGTTGCTAAATACGTCACGGAAGTGGGGTTTAGGAATCTGAACTAATTAAATTGGGCAATTAAACTTTGCGCAAACGAAAGTTTGGTTTAGGATAATTGTGAACATATCAAACTTGGGATTAATGCTAGTTTAATCTGTTAGTTCTCGCAAACGGAAGTTTGGTTTGCTGCACTTAGACTTAGAGAATTATCGCAAAGGAATTTGGTTAATTCTATATCTGTGTTTTGAGTTCTAGAACTGTGCTTAATTAGATCCTTGCTGAATGAACTGTCTGCTAGTCTGATTTCCTGAGAATACCCTAGGTTTGACGCTTTTAATTACTTGCTTTCACAACCAATAATCTCTGCTACTGATTTACTTTCTTGCACTATTTTCAATACAATCACATTGCTTATTTCTAGTATTCATTCCCTACGGTTTGATTCTCTTGAGACCAAGTGTCCCTGTGGATTCGATAACCCTATATACTACTTTGACATTGCTGTACACTTGCAGTTTAGTATAGGGATTAATTCTTGACCTATCAGACTATCAACACCTATTACCTTTGCAGCTAGAAAACTGCAGTTGTGTCCCATTGCTTCGGTAGCTGACCGGAGGAGAAGAATTCTAAGACTGCTCTCGTGAGATCATCTCCAATAATGGCCCAACTCTTCCTAAAAAATTGCCTGGTAAAGCCATCCTGTCATGGATATGTCTTTGATGGGAGGCCGAAGGCTTCACACCTAACATCAACCACAGTTATATGAGCAATCAACATGTCCCAAGCACTTGAAGTACAACGAAATGAAGCATCACTGATTGATTTCAAGTCCAATGGCACCTTAGAACGAGACACTCCCTCAAGAATTTTAGTGAAGAAATCGATGCAATGAGCCAGAACCTCTGGAGAACTTTCCAACCTTTGACCTGAACTATCTATCAAATAGTGAATTTGATTTGCTGATCTCCTAGAAGCCACCAATCTAAATAAATACACAGAGCAACTATCCCCACTCTCTTTCCATTTAACCCTTAAAAGTTGGTGACATAACTTCTCCTCATCCAAAACTAGAGTCATCCAAGAGCAGTGAGCTTCATTCTCCATATCCACATGAAAGGAGGGCGGGTTGCAGAGGACAATGTTCTGGCATTCAACTAGCTTCTCATGAAAGTCCATTATTCATTTTTACAACTCGGATAAATGCTCTCTGTTGATGCTTCTAAGATCCGGTTTGAGAGATTTCAGTTTTTTTTTGCAATAGTGAATATAGTTGTTCCATAAAAGGAAGAAGAATCCCAATTCAAAGCAACCCGAGGAAGGAAGTCTTTGTGATCAAAGAGAAAGTGGGAAACTTTTACGAATTTCTCAGATCTCCCCGATGAACCTAAAACAATAGCGCTCGGAGTATAGTCAGAGACATCAAGATTCCCAAATACACCTTAAGAGAACGGGAACAACAACTGCCATTTGTATTTGATTAGAACTGTGTCAAGCTTCTTCGCAATAGGGTTAAGCTCTTGATTGTTCCATGTAAACATAGTACCTCTAATGGAGAGATCAAAAATACTCGCCTTACTAAAACAGTCTATGAAATCTGTTATTCCTCAAGAAATTTTGGAGCCTATTGTAGAATGTTCCTGGGGATTGAGAGTTTGGTTGAAACTGTAACGCCTGTCCGCCCCTTCCGGTGAGTCATCCATCCCTTTATCCGGATCGTGGGCCCCACCCCTGTCCGGCGGTCGGTGCGTTATTTTTTCGTAGGCCCGACCGAGTAAAATACTGACCTTGCAATCACCACGTGACATTTTTCCATGTTTTGTCCTCACTCCCATGATACCATGAGTCACTTCCCGAGAGGTTACTGTGATACCCGGTAGCCAAAAATATGGTCAGCGGGCAGCAGAAAGTCAACCTGGGACAAAATTGTAATTTTGCCAAAATGAGGGGCAAAATGGTAATTTTGCCAAAGTTTGAGACGGAAGCTATGACGGGCCAAATGTTCATGTTTAACAACATAAAGAACATTTAGAAGACCAGGATTGGAAGAAACAGAGCAGAAACATGTTTTACGGCTTGTCGGGAATGGAAACCGATAAACCCGAAGAAACTTCAAAAATTCATAACAAGAGCTACGTAAGTCTAAACGGAGTAATTCAACTTTCTAAATTCATCTAATTTCATGGAGAATCTGACTTTCAAAAATTCATAACAAGAGCCACGTGGCGAACCCAGTCTCTAAAGGGTTCTTAGTTAAGAACCTCCCCTTAGAACCTCCCCTTCTCTGTCCAACTTTATAATTTTATATTATTATTTTTTTTAGAACCCCCCTAAAAACCCCCAATAATCATGCTCTCACTCAACTGAAATTGGTTTTGTTGTTTGTTTGATTAATCATCTCAATGTAATGATATTAAAAAATTATAATTTCAGTAACTAACACTAAGCTTCGTTTTTTTGTCAAACCTTTTTCGATAAAGTTAGAATTTTATTTATCGTAAAGTTGAGAAGTCATTGTACAACGTCTTAATTAACCAAACATGAATAGTACAACAATCAGAGTAAAATAAATCATTTGGAGGCCCATTTTGCAAGTAAGTGTGCAGCCATATTGAACTACGTCGCACAAAATTGTAAGAAAGACAACGTACTTTCTTTTCCCAGAATTTGATATCTTGAACTAAGTTAGTTAATCTTGTAAGAACGAGAATATGAGCAAATACACAATTCAATGAGATATAGCAATGTGCCTATATCCTCACTGTATTCAATAGAGATTCTTTAGACAATCTTACAACAAGACCTTGTCTAATGGAATTACTCGACACTAAGACACCCCTTAGTTCGACACCAATCTATCTCTATCAATCAATGATCCTAACACAGATCCAAGGACTAGAAACTCTAGGTTCAACTACCTAAATTCCTCCTTGATCTATAATCACAGATTCAACCTGAATTGTGTTACACACCGCGAACAGCTGTTTAACCGTGCAGTCTTGTACCCTTCAATGGAGAACTTAACCTAGTTTTCTGCTGCTGCACTTCACGACGGCTACCTCCCTCTCTAGCGTTTTTTTCTCTCTTTTATACTCTATTTCTTTTCCCCAAAGATCTTCAGTTACCCTATATTTGATATTTCCAAATCTTTATTCTTATTTTCCTCTTTTCACCAATGCCATGTCAGCTTCTTTCTCGTGACACAATACACTCACGTCAACTTGTGTTATACATGAACTTGAGTTGTGTAACACGAACTGGACTGCAGAACCTTCAGTGCTAACATTCTCCCCCTTTTTCACTGAGTTTTTCAACTCAAGCCAACTACCTAATACTCACCACGAAAATCACATACACCATCAACATATCATTCCAAAACTCCCCCTGAATCAAGCATCATCAACCTTTCAATCTCCCCCTGCTTGAGTGACACAACTCTGTGAAAATACCAAATCAAGCACTGAATTTTAACAACTCTTCCTCCTCTGATTTTTTCATCGATTTGAGTCTTCATATCTCGTTTTCTCAAGCATTATGTGATCAATTCCTTTGTGTACTACACACTTACACTTGCACAATGTTGAACTATGCTTGACACTTTGATAAGGATTTGATTTCTCTATCCACTTTCTTCTGCACTTTACAGTATTTGCATCATGAACATGGTGTCTCCAAGCTTGATGAACTCCTTCAAGATACTTGTAGCAATGACGTTTGATATGCCCAGATTTACCACAAAAGAAACACACCTTAGGTTTCCATATGCTTCTGCATTGCGTGGGCTTTTTGGTATCCATCCTTCTTGAATTATTCTTCATGGTACTGCTACACATATCTGCTCTTGAGCTCTGATTTCTATCCTCTATTCTGTTTGTTTTAACAGATTTAGACTTGTGCAGCTTGATAGAATTTGATTTTAGATCTGAATGACTCCTACCATACACATTTCCAATACTTGTCTTCTCTTTAACAGCATGTAGGGTGTCTCCTTGGACGCTTGAAATATCATCAGCTCTTAAGGTTGTGATTTCATTCTCTGCTCCATCATTGTGTAACACATTCCCTGGTGTTACCTGTACCTCCATTATATCCAAGACCAAACTTTGTGTTTCCTGTTCTTCCCATGGCAAGAATTTGATCTAGTTTTTCAGATCCATTGTTGATCAGACTAATTTGCTTTCTGTTCTCATCCAGCTTGCTCATAAGTTCCTTTTTCTCCTCCTGTTCTGACATGAGAACTTTTTGCATCCTACTGACTTCATCTTCCAACTTCTTATTGTCCTTGATCAGTTGAAGGTTGTCATTTCTCAACTGAACCCAACTCTCATAAAGAATTTTTAGTTCATCTATAACATCTACCTCTTGATCACTTTCTGAATCACTGTCTGACGCAACAGTATTTGCCTGTGTAACACACGTCTGCCCAGATTCATATTTTTCGTTTTCTTTCTCAGCCTCCACAACTCCATGAAAAGCCACCAAATTAAGAACGTCTTCATCTATATCTGGTGTATCATTGTGACTTCTAACCATCTGCATCTTCTTTTTTCGTATGGTTACACAGTTTGCTTTTTTGTGACCATAACCATTACATCCATTACACTTGATTTCTTTCCTCTTCAATGAAGGGCATTCAGATTTCACATGTCCAGAACCATGACATGCATAACACTTAACTTCACACCTTTTCTGACCTTCTTCCTTCCTTGGTAATCTATCCTTGACCATCTTATGCATAAGCTCCATATTTTCTTCAAGCTTCAAGATCATCAAGCGAACAACTTCTTCAAGTTTCAGACATTTTTGGTTGTCTTCATCAGCGGTAACTGCACAATCCTCAGCAGGTTTGGGAAGCTTAGATTCCATCTCCATCTCTTGAGATTTTAGCATCCCTACTACTTCAGCAAACTTAAGTTCATCAGTATTCATCGCCATTTTTATCACAGCTTTTTGTGATGCAAATTTCCCCGGTAAGCAACGCACCAATTTCTTCACTAATTTTGCATCTTTGTAAGTTTTACCCAAAACTTGTGCTTCATTAGCTATGGAGCTGAGTTTGGCACTGAAATCTGCTATCTTCTCATCATCATTCATCCGTATGTTTTCAAATTGTGATGCTAGTAAATCTAACCTTGTTCTCCTAACACTGGTTGTACCCTCATAAACGTTTTGCAGTATATCCCACGCCTCCTTAGCTGAGTCACATCCTTGTATCAATTCGAATTGCTTATCATCCACTGAATTGAAAATTGCATCCAATGCCTTGACATTAAACTTTGAAAGCTTTTTCTCTGTTGCAGTCCACTTGGTGCTGGATTTAACTATCTTTGTACCATCTTCTGTCGTTACACATGGCTCTTCCCAACCACACTGAACAGACTTCCAAACATCTTCATCAATTCCGCGCAAGTTCACCCTCATTCTTACTTTCCAATGTCTGTAATTTACATCATCTAACAGCAAGGATTTATGACCAGAATTTTGTGTAGATGTCGCCATATTCTCTTCTCAGGATCCCACCTGTGTTTGAGCACATTTACCCGAGTAGGTGTCCCGCTCTGATACCAATTGTAAGAACGAGAATATGAGCAAATACACAATTCAATGAGATATAGCAATGTGCCTATATCCTCACTTTATTCAATAAAGATTCTTTAGACAATCTTACAACAAGACCTTGCCTAATGGAATTACTCGACACTAAGACACCCCTTAGTTCGACACCAATCGATCTCTATCAATCAATGATCCTAACACAGATCCAAGGACTAGAAACTCTAGGTTCAACTATCTAAATTCCTCCTTGATCTATAATCACAGATTCAACCCGAACTGTGTTACACACCGCGAACAGCTGTTTAACCGTGCAGTCTTGTACCCTTCAATGGAGAACTTAACCTAGTTTTCTGCTGCTGCACTTCACGACGGCTACCTCCCTCTCTAGCGTTTTTTTCTCTCTTTTATACTCTATTTCTTTTCCCCAAAGATCTTCAGTTACCCTATATTTGATATTTCCAAATCTTTATTCTTATTTTCCTCTTTTCACCAATGCCATGTCAGCTTCTTTCTCGTGACACAAGACACTCACGTCAACTTGTGTTACACATGAACTTGAGTTGTGTAACACGAACTGGACTGCAGAACCTTCAGTGCTAACAAATCTGATATCCGTTGATTTGTCGTCTAAAATGTCTATGAGAACTTGTGAGTCTCCTTCAAAGATCACTTGTTTATATCCGTTTGACCATATATGAAGAATAGCCATTAGTAACGATTTCCCTTCCGCTTCTAACGCTGACATTCCTTTCCCAAGTTTTGCTGAGCCCCATAGTTTTACTCTTCCGGACTGATCACGAAGAATCCAATCACCAACTACATTCCATGTATGTATATTAAAATTAGCGTCGAAATTGCATTTGAAAGAACTACAAGGTGGTCATTGCCAAAAAGAGCTCGTGGTTTGCAGTGTCGTTGAAGGCAATTCCTTTTTTGGTGTTTCGTCTAACTTGTGAATTGCTATCCATGAAACCACATCTGCTCTAGCTAAAGCTATCACCGTTTGATATGTTGTCCGTCTTTTTGGAAGAGTAAATTGTTTCGAGTCTTCCAAATTCTCCACATAATCCAGAATGGAAGTAGTTGTTGAAGGATTGTTAGGTCAGGACATTTTTGTAGATCGATAGATTGATTGATAATGTCTTTTGTTGTTGATGTAGAGTTCCAAATTCGTACAAAAGGCAAAGATGAATATCTCCAAATTTTAACAGATTCAGGGAAAGTAAACATCAAGTGATGAGTTGTCTCTCGATGTGTGCAACATCGTATGCAAGTTGTGTCTATAACCACTCCACGCGAGGTTAATCTAGTAGCAGTACTCAATATGTTTGTCAGGATTTTCCAATGAAAATGTTTGAGTCTTGGCATTATTTGGAATTTCCAGATTTTTGTTTTGAGAATAACATCTCCCACAGGTGGTGGTATTGCAGTATCTTCAAAATCAGGATTGTGCTGCAATAACCAGTAGCCAGAAGCAACTGTGTACTGTCCTGTTTTTGTATAATTACATACTAGCTTATCTTGTTTTAAATGTTGTCCCAAATATAGTTATTTAGCTAAAACTTGGTCTTCCAATGACAGAAAATTATTCTGTTTATCTTCATTCTATAATCTAGTTCTGGTATCTATAAGATCGTGCACCTTAAGATGTTTAGTTGCGTCTGTAGGTGATTGAGGGGTTGCCGGTTTAGGAGGATGTGAGGGTAACCAATTATCCTTAAAGACATTAATATCACTTCCATTGCCAACTATGTATCTTGAACCCTTTTTGACTACTTCAATCCCTCGTAGTATCGAAGCCCATACATAAGATTGTTTTAAATGTTTTTAGCATTGAAAAGATTATCGTCATTAAATTATCTAGCTTTGAAAAGTTTAGAGAATAGGCAGTTTAGGTGTTGTAAAAGCCAAGCTGCTTGTTTAGCTAACAAAGCATCATTACATAGTGTTAAATCTCGAAAATCCAGACCTCCTTCTTTTTTGTGTAATGTAATCTCTTCCAAGCAACCCATGGTATTTCTTTGCATTGAGGGCTGGTTTCCCACCAAAATCTCATTAGAATAGATTCGATTTCTGAGATTACTTCAGCCGGGAGTTTGAAACATGACATGGAATGTAACGGTGTGGCAAACCCCACTGATTTTAAAAGAACTTCTTTACCGGCTGGTGATAAGTAGAGAGTGCTCCAATGAGATGTTCGTTGTTTTATTTTGTTCACTAGATCATTAAACATCTCTTTTTTCTTTCTACAAAATTTTTCTAGTAGACCCAAATATTTCCCTCCTCCTCCAAGTTTTTTTATGCCTAATATGTTCTTCAAACGGTCTTGTGTCGATGCATATATTTTTGAGCCAAAGTAATCATAGATTTTTCTTGGTTGATTTTCTGTCCAGAACAGTGTTCATACAGTGTAAAGATTTTCTCCAATGCACTGAAATTTTGTTGATTTGCCCAACAAAAGAATAGGGAATCATCCGCGAAAAGAAGGTGAGTGATAGTAAGAACACAATTTCCAATTTTAATACCTTGTATCTTCTTTTTCTGACGTTGATGTCAAGTAGATGGCTTATAATGTCAGCAAAAAGGATGTCGGGATAAGGTGATAGTGGATCTCCTTGGCGTATGCCACGTTCAGGTATAATCAATCCTTGTGGAACTCTGTTAATCAGAACCGAAAATTTAACAGTGGTAACCGTAGCCATGACCCATTTGATCCAGGTTTCGCAAAATCCAAAAGCACGCATTGTATGTTCGAGAAACTTCCATTCGACTCGATCATATGATTTGTTAATATCCGTCTTTACTGCCATGAAGTTTGCGAAACACGTTTCCTTGATTTCAACGAATGCATCAGTTCATGGGAGATCAAAAAATTGTCAGAAATTAATCGACCTGGAATAAAGGCAGCTTGTGAGTCCCATACTATTTTGTCAAGGCATTATTTTAGTCTCATGGCTAATAGTTTCGTTATAATTTTGTAAAGGACGTTATATAGGGTGATAGGTCTGTAATCCGACAATGTTTCTGGATGTTTGATTTTAGGAATCATGCAAATGTTCGTATGGTTAATAGATTAATTTAGAGTATATGTTCGAAATAACTTCCTAACCTCATGAATGACATCTTTGCCAACAATGTCCCAGCATTCGTGATAGAAACGAGCAGTGAGTCCATCAGGACCCGGCGCACGATCAGCCGCAATATCACAAACTGCTTTAAATATTTCATCGACAGAAAAATCCTTTATGATGTCTCTGTTTATTGCCTCGGTTACAGTGGGTTTGAATTCTTGAAAAATAGATAAATCCAAAAGATTTTTGTTGCTCGTATAAACTTGTTTGAAATTAGCTCTAGCTTGTTTACCAATTGATATATCCTATCGATATTGGTTTCCGTCTGCATCCTTGATGAATTGGATCCGATTTTGAACAAAACGGTCTTTAGTACATGCTTGGAAAAACTTGGTATTTCGATCTCCTAGAAGTTGCAAGTCATTCCTGCTTTTTGTTTGTCAATATATTTCTTCATTACGGTAAGCTTGGGGCAACTCCTTTCTGATTTTAGGGATAGTGTCTCGGACCGGGTATGTTGACATTTGAGCAAAATCCAGTTCGATTTGAAGTTCTTCAGTCTGTTTTGCAGAGTTTGAAATGATACATTGCTTTACGACATTCTTTTATACGTTTAATGATTGATCATTTGTAACATACAGCTGTGGAGTTCCATCCTTTAGTTACATATGTTTTGAATTCCTTAACTTGAAGAAGTTGTTTGTCGAAGCGAAAGGGTTTGTGATAATTCTGAGTAACAAAGGCAATGGAGGTTACAACGGGTCGATGATCCGAACCTGATAATCTCAGGAATTCTGCTTTCGATCCAAGGAATGTTGTAACCATTCCGAGTTGGCAATGACTCGATCCAAATAACAATTGACTACATGGGAGCCTCGTTGACCAACCCATGAGAAACGGTCGCCCTTGTGACGTAGATCAAAGAAGTCACAGGCATTATACATGTTCCTGAAATCTATAAAGGTTCTCGAATTGTTCCTCCTTCTTTCTCTTCATTTGATAGAATTTTGTTAAAATCTCCTACTAAAAGCCAAGGGCCATTTCTAGTTGCACTATTCTTTGTATCTTTTCCCATAATATGTGTATGTACTGATGATTAGGTGCTCAATAAACACATGACAAGTAGAAATCCATGCCATTACATTCAACATAAACATAAATCATTCTTATAGACTCATATAACTTAGTTAGTACAACATTCTTTTTCCATAATATAGCTAGTCCTCCACTTATACCTTGAGGAGAGACTGTGGTAACATAATCAAATCCTAAACACACACATAAATCACGTAAAATATCACACTTATTTAAGGTTTCTACTAAAAACAATAAGTCTGGAGAATATTTCCTGCATATTTCCTTCAATCGGTTTTTTGTCAGCGGCACAACAATGCCCTGACAGTTCCATGAAATGACTCTCATGATGACTGTGGGGGTATCGGGCCCCGCTCCTCCGTCAATGTTGAGTGGATCCGAAATTGATTCGAGAGATTCACGTCATTCTTTATTCGTCGGGGGATACATGACCATCCCCGTTTTGAGTTCCTAAAGTGGAACTGCAAGTTTGCATTCCACTTCCTCATGTTTCCTTTTTTTTGCGTATGAATTCACCTATGTGTTGATGAAGTCCTCAAATACATCCACATAATTCTCCTCTTTGAATTTTGCCTTGGATGTAACTTCCGCTTCACCATCGGTTTTCCATTCAAAACCAGGAGACAACACAGAAAAATCAGGTAGAGGAACTTGAGTACCATGGTTTGTGATTCCTGGAATCACACGCATGCATTGCCACCGGTTGATATTTGGGAAGAGTCTTCAGACTCTGCACGATCTTTATTAGCCTAATACTGCAGCATATCATCAATTTCACGGCTAGTAGGAATGTTTAACCCAGCCATTTCTCCTTGTTTAACAAAAGCATCGAGTACATTCTGAAAATCCCCTGTCTTGAACTTACTGATAGGTGTCTAGTTTTACCCTATACTAACTGCAAGTGCACAGTAAATCAATTGTAGTACTTAGGGATCGAATCCACGAGGACTCTGGGCAACGATAAAATCAAGAACTTAAAGAGATTAAAACTAGGAGAAAGCAAAAAAAAAAAACAAATTGTATTCTATTATCTAAAAGCAAGCAGGAAAGTAAATCAGTAGCAGGTTGTTGTTTGAAATCAATAAACTAAAAGCGCTAAGTCTAGGGCGTTCTCAGGAAATCAGACAAGCAGATAAATCAATCAGTCAGGATCTAATTAAACTCAGTTCTAGAACTCAAAACACAGATATAGAATTAACCAAATTCCTTTGCGAGAATTCTCTAAGTTAAATGCAGTAATCCAAATTCCTTTGCAATTACTAACAGATTAAACCAGCTTTAATTCCAAGTTTGATATGTTCACAATCTAATTAAACCAAATTCCTTTGCGAATAATTAAATTGCTCAACCTAAATAGTTCAGATTCTAAACCACACTGTCGTGTCGTATTTAGCAACCTAAGATCTAGATTCTAATTGATCAGGTTAGAACTAGCATTAAACACAATTTAGTTTGAAGAACATTTATTGATGTGAATCCTTAACTGAATTAATTATATCTAGCAAGTCATGAAATCCCTATAAGAAACCCTAAACCTAACTATGAAACTACTCAGACATGGATGATGTAAACATAATCAATGAATAAATAGCAATCATAAAAGAGATTAAAATAACAAAAGGGTTTCGAAAACTTCTCCAAAACGAATGTAGTACATGATCAGATCAGCCCCAAAAGCTCTAAAAACTCTCTGCTCTAAGTTATGATAGCGTATGTAAGCGTATGTAAAATAGAAGTTAAAAACCTAATTAAATAGCTAAAACACGACTTGGGGCTTTTGTGTAAATATCTAGAACTTCTGGGCACTTCTGCAATATTGGCATTCTTCATTAAACCGCTGAGTCTGGCCCATTCGCGCTGTGCATCGACCGATGCAGGTGTGCAACGATCGACGCAGTCATCAAATCTGGACAGTGAGCACAGTCTCTCGGGTCAAATCTCCAAAACGCACCAATTAGCTCCATAATCTCCACTTTAGCTCCAAACGTGCGTGTACCTAATAAAACCTGCAAAAGACTCTAAAGAAACACAAATAGACTCTAAAACACACTTATATCATGGTCTAAAACTAGTAAAAACCATGATATATCAACTCCTCCACACTTAGCCTTTGCTTGTCCTCAAGCAAAGCAAAGAACTAGAATGGTGAAGAGGTTTGAAAACTCTTCAGAAACTCTTTTCATCCTTGTAACGCCCCTTTCCCATTCTCCGCTGACCGTCGAGCTGACCGGCCAACAATCAAACAAGAACATGACCGATCGAACCCGAGCAAGTCGAACAGGAAGAGTTCGCCACAGGATGAAGCCAAAGACGGATCGGTTTGAGACAAAAGGCTCGCACCAACCTATCTCCGACTCCGCTATCCTCGTATCCGTAGCGCAAGCAGTACTACTTGCACTACTTCTACGAGTTGTGTCGGTTCGGATGAAACCTCATATCAGGAAAACAATTTCATTTTTGGGTAATCAAACGTTGAATGCAACGTTTAACGAGTTTTTACAAACAATCATTCATATACATATACAACCAGTCAAATCACAAAATAGCGCAGCTGCCGAACCGAAATAAAACATCCAAAATCATCGAATCAAAATTCCCGCCACAAGCAATCCCGACACTACACCGAGGACCTCCCGCGTCCGTCGCTGCTATACCTGAAAAACACAACAAGAGTCTAATGAGCGATCTAAGATCACCCAGTGAATCGGCTCCCCACTACGGCTCCTGATCTATCTATCATCTATAGATCCCCGCCCGAAACCCAAAATAGCAATCAATCAATACAATAGCCGATCACGCTCTACCACGTCGTGTCGAGCCCACACACAATCAAATGCCAAAAGGAAGGAATGGCGATTAGAGGAAATCGGGAGCACTGCGGCACATGTCCCCGATTGAGACTCGATCTATCTACCGCGCAATACCAACCACGTCACACACACTCTGGGCCCCTACGAACTTGGTGACTTCCAGGGTTTCCACTGTTACCGATAAGGCAACTACCCACGTGACTCCTAGCCGTCCACACAACGACTAAGACACCGTTCTCTGTCCATCGATACGCGGTGACTCTGACTACCCCTAGATAGCCCGAGCTTCCATGCAATCCGGCCCTAGGACGCGACCCCGTATTCTCCGGACTACACCCTACAGACGTCACTCCATAGGTTCGCACCTGCCAGCATTCACTGGACGGTTATCAACTCCCGAGGATCCAATCGGGATGGAAGTACCAGCACGTAATCACACACCTAGACTTGCGGGATCTAACGCACCCTAGAGTCCTAGTGCAGAAATGTAAACACGCAGACTCGCTTAGACTCTAGCAGTCAATTACAATTAACTACCACAACCACTCAACCCCGCATCCCGCAAGTCCACTCATACTCACCACCGCTCTGACTCGGCACCGTACCGAGTCAGCACCACCACTTAACCGGTCCCGAGACCGAGTTAAGCAACAACGAGGATCGCTCGGCCCAACACCGAGACGATATAAAGGCCTGCACAGAAACATCAACCACGAACACACAAAACAGCACAATCACACAATCAACAGTCTACTCGGCCCAACACCGAAATAGACTCACAATCACACAATCACCACACAACAGGCTTATTAGGGTTTCTATCGTCTTTTAACCAATTCACGCCCGCTACCTTGGGTTAACCGCTTGTTAACCCGTAGATGGTTCCATAATCACAACACTTCTCACTTCTTAATCAACCCTAATCATATTTTAATAACTCCCCGATCCGTCGGTTTAGAGCTAGCCGCTTGCTACACTCCCCGACGTCTCATTATTCATCACTTAGTTCATTCACCCCGGGAAAACCCGATACCGTTCCATACTCTATACATCGGTTCAAATTAAACTCCGTATTTTAACCCGCCTTAATTCCCGTATATATGTTCATTTAATACCGTCCTTTACTTACGTATATATGCATATATAGTCCTACTCATGCCACGACTATATGAATGCATCACACAACAACGCTATCAACCTAGCGGCACACAATCAGGTTTAATCCATTTTAAGTCTAACATGCTTCTTTAACCCTAGCCGGTTTACCATTAACCCAATCAATCAATCAATCAATTCAATTCAACGGGTATGCAGTCCTATCTCTACGGTTTCCCATTTACGTTCTATATGCTTCTACGGTGTTTGAGCCGACTCACAGTGATTTGACGGAACGAACGGCACGGATGCAGATACGGACTCCCGAGACCCGAACTAAACCCGAACCTCCCGAACACACGAAAACGAACCCCGAAACGTCACGAACACCCTCACACGAACCGCACACGCAAACCGGCCGGAGTCAACGCGTTGACCGGCGTTTACCGCGGCGTTGACCGGCGTTGACCGTTGACCGTTGACTTGACCCGGTTGACCGTTGACCAACTCCGGTTTACTTCCTTGACCAACTGAACCAAACCACTCCAAACCAATCCGGTTTAGTTAAACCGGTTAGGTCAAACCGTTGACCGGCGTTAACCGAGACTTAACCGGTTTGACTAGACCGGTTCACCCACCAAACCAAGGCTAAACCAACTCCTATGCATGGCAAGAACACCCCTGAAGAATCGCTTGAAGATTGGCTGGCGAAAGAAGCTTCTCCGGCGAGAACTCCGACGTTGACCGCGGCGGCTCCGGCGTTGACCGCGGCGGAGGTGGCTTTTCCGGCGACTTCAGACGCCCAACTTCACACCAAACCACTCCTCTTGATGAGATCTATCCACCCATAGCCTTGAAATCTTGGAAGAAGCTGAAGAGAGAGAGAGAGTAACCCTAACCCTTAAAACCGCGGCTGCTTCTCTCTTGTTTTCCGGCGAGCTCCGGCGACTTCTGACGACGGCGGCTTGCTGGAACTTGAAGAGGAGGAGAAGATGAAGCTACTGGACTTTGAAACACCGGATTTGAGCTTAAGATGAAGAAGTTGTGGCCTTTCTTGTACACCAAGTCATGAAGAACACTTTAGAACTTATTGAAGATCTCCCTTGAACATCCAAGAACTTGATAACTTTGTTGAATGTTTCTGGAGAGGAAAAGAGAGAGTTTCGACAGAGAGAGTGTAGAGTGAGAGGTTCAGAGCACCAACTGAAAAAGGGGATGAATAGTTTGAGATTCTTTGCATGTTTTTTTTTGGTTCATGCACCAAATATGGTGTTGACACCTCTCCCCTAAAAGCTGTCGACTCAGGGAGCTCACACCTGTCTCTGGTGGATGTCTGAAGCCCACTAAGGCCCAACAGCACCGGCCCAAATCAATAAAACCCTTCCTTAGCTTGATTGTCCATTTTTGCTCGGTTTGACTTTTTCCTCGATAATTGTTTTAGTAAATATCTGCCAGTTCCCATAAATCCTCAAACCTTCATAATCTGATTCTCCTTGCTTTTAGATGAATTTAGCAATTTGAATCATCTTATTTGGAGTTTCCTAGCTCCCGTTATGATTTTCCGAAGTTTTCCCGGTTTTGCTCGGTTTTCACCCGACACTCCGAAAAATGCATTTCTGCTCCGTTTCTTCGAATTCTGATCTTTTAAATGTTCTTTATGATTTAAAACTAGAACATTTGGCCCGTCTCGTCTTCCGTCTTGAACTTTGGCAAAATTACCATTTTGCCCCTGGGTTTGGCAAAATTACAATTTTGCCCCTGTTGACTTTTCTTCTGCCCGTTGACCATAATTTGTGATACGGGGTATCACATCCTTCCCCAATTACAGGAATTCGTCCCCGAATTCTCCGTCACTACCAGACTTTGAATCGGTTCCAACTCCTGTAAGTTGGTTCGTCACTCGCTTTCAACACTTCTTTACTCGAACATTGCTGCATCCTCCTGACATCTGATATCACGGCGACCCCTCCGTTTCTTATACTGTTTCGTCTCACTGCTCTGCTCCCACCAACCGTTCCACTCTCGCTTCCCGTCTCACATCTCGTAATGCGCTCCACGCGCAACTGTCTTTCCTCGTCCATCTGTTTCGACTCTGACTTTGCTCTCGCTGGTTTCACGTCTTTGACTCGCAATCTAACTTCCCCACTTCGCTTCGTCTTTCCCGTCTTTTACGATACTGACATGTCTCTCCTGAGACACTCTTCAAGAATCTGTCCTCCGATCTTGACAGCTTTCCGACTTCCAATTCTGCGTACTCACAGCTTCGCGTCGCTTCCGACACGACCTCATTTCTATTCATTCTGATAACCCCACTCTAACACTGACACGATCTCTTCTCGCTCGCACATCTCGGCTTCCAAATTCGATCTCGCTAACTTCTCACCGCATTCTTGCTAACCACTTCACTCTGGTTCCCATACGGCCACTGCTGCTAACACATCATACTAATCGCCTCACTCTTTCCGCTGCTCGGTACTGACATTTACCACTAGCACTTCACACTGACTGCTTCGCGTTCCGGGTCAACTCACCTCGCGGCTTCCTGCTCAGATCATCTCGCTTTCGGGTTTGGGTTCGGTCTCGCATACGTATCGCATCGTCCATTCCGTCCTACATTCACACAACAACTTTCACTGGAGCGGTGAATTCAAACCAATCTATCCCCGATATCACTTCCTCATAGAAGTATAGTTAGTTAATCATGTACCCGATGGTCACCCATGATTAAGTAACAATACTCTATAATTCCGCTCCCTCGCGAATCGACAGTCGATTCCAACCATTCTCACGTTAGCTCAACACCTTAAACGAAAAGGTTCTAATGCCTCTATTCATAACAACTAACGATCGCAAATAAAACTTAAGCTATTCTACCAATAGCTTACCACCACCATTCACACTCCGCACATGCTACGCATGCCACAACGCTAGCACTCTCACAGTGCTACACCACACACAGAATCACAATCCAAAATAACTAATGCACCACACAAGCATTAGATAACCACACAAGCAATTAAATGCAAACAACTAATTACCACACGCAATCAAGCAATCATCAGATCGCTCCGGATATGTCGTCAGTCTGGGTTTAGGTTATGATGAACGGTCATCAGTTCCGCTCATCATCAGACTTCACGTGGTAATTCATTTGCATCACAAACCATCACACGCATGCAAACAATTACTACGAAAGTCATAACGATAAGTGAACAATCTGCATCACATACATACACCAACAACAACAACATACACATGTCTAGAGGTTTATCGAAATACATAAAGAAACAGAATACAACCACAAGATGTCTGTCATCAACAACCCAACCCACAAACTGCATCGCCATATCCTGGAGATGTTCCAACAACATACGTACAACCGTCGATCTGGATACACACAAACAACAACATAGTTAGAGCCCCATACTCACCCGGCCTAACTACTCAAACCCTAACAGCCCCAGCACGACCGAAATGCCATACACAACCGGCATCGCGGCTCGCGCCGGTAACCACTGGCAGGCGCGCCGGGAGGGTGTGGTGGGTGTGCATCTCTGGTCTGTGGTCCAACCTGCTGCGGCTCCGCCATCGGACATAACTGCGCGACGTGACCCCTGCGACTGCAAATCTCGCAAACCGGAACGGGCGCTGGGCGTGGCCCACGGAAACACTCTGGCGCCTGGTGGTCTGTCGCTCCACACAACTGACAAGAAGAAGCTGATCCCGAAGAAGGCTCCTGAAAACAATCTGCTGCTCGATGCCCCTGACCTCCACAAATCTGACACCTAACGGGCGCTGATCGGGACGGACGAGAAGTGGACCGACGGGAACAAGTGGATGCTCTATGTCCCTCGTCTCCACACCTCCTACATGACCTCGACAATCTCGGTGGTTGCACCAACGGTGGCTGCGCTACAGGTAACTGCGCAGCTGGCTGCTGAATAACTGGCTGCCGAATGAGCTCAGCGTCTCTGCGGCTCGGTCCTGGGCGATACTCCTCTGGCAATGGGGCACGATACGGCTCTGCGTCTGACATACGTGGTCCGGGTCCCACGACTGGACAAATAGGTGCAAGATGACCATCCATACCGCATACCTGACAATAAGATGGACATGGCACTGGCTGATATGGCTCATGGTACGGCGGGTCGACAGGTCGCGGGCACCAAAGCATGTGGAAACCCCGAACTCCGAAAGCGCTACACGTCTGGTACACTGGCATCTGAGGCACGGACTCTGGCGTGTCTGCGAATAGCATCTCCGGCGGTACATCTGGCTCGGTCGGTGGCGCCTCTGGAGATGTAACTGACTCGAACTGCGTGCCCGACCCCGTCGTCGACATCGGTGCTACTCCTGCGGTCGATCCTCTCTCTGAGCGTGGCTCAGCATCATCGCGTGACTGGTGATGCGGCCCAACATGCTGCTCCAACACGTCTGCTAATATCGCCACCTGCTCGTCCATCCGCTGCGCCCACTGCGCATGCTGCTCCGGGTCCAAAGGCTCCATGTCTAGGTCCATGTCAAAGGCTGGGTGTATCTGGTCCTCTTGATAATCCCCTCCACCAAAAGGAATGAAGTCTGACTCGTGCATACCGAAAGGTAATGGCACATCCTGAGCCTCAAGCTGCATCTCTGCTGGCACTGTAGGTGCCTCTAACTGAGGTGGAAACGATGGCAACCCGTAATCCACGAATCCCAAATACCCTGTCACTCCCGCAGTCGGATCTGCGGTACCTGCGTCGTCCTGTAGAGAAAGCGGTAATGGGTCCGGTAAGGGACTCCAATCTGCTGCGGCTGCTCTCGCCTCCTGATGCACACGGGGAACAACTGGCGGCCGTCCTGACACTCGCGAACCCTGCGACTGACCCTGCGGTCCTATCCTCAGACCTGCCTGATGCTGGTCTACCAACTCCTGGTACTCTGCTCGAGTCATCCGTCTCTCACCCATACTGCTCACGATAACCTCACACACCCGCTGCACGCACCCACACACACACCGTCCAAGGACGCTCTGCTGCTGTCTGCAATCACAAACCACAACTAAAAATTAGTACACATAATACAAATTATCTACCTCATCCCAACCCCGGATGTACGGACGCGGCTCGGTTTCCTAATGGATTCTTGGGTATGACACAATTTTGACTCGATAAAACCACGGAAAACACCCAAAAATGAAATGTTTCGAACCTATGCAGAACCATGCTCTGATACCACCTTTCTGTAACGCCCCTTTCCCATTCTCCGCTGACCGTCGAGCTGACCGGCCAACAATCAAACAAGAACATGACCGATCGAACCCGAGCAAGTCGAACAGGAAGAGTTCGCCACAGGACGAAGCCAAAGACGGATCGGTTTGAGACAAAAGGCTCGCACCAACCTATCTCCGACTCCGCTATCCTCGTATCCGTAGCGCAAGCAGTACTACTTGCACTACTTCGACGAGTTGTGTCGGTTCGGACGAAACCTCATATCAGGAAAACAATTTCATTTTTGGGTAATCAAACGTTGAATGCAACGTTTAACGAGTTTTTACAAACAATCATTCATATACATATACAACCAGTCAAATCACAAAATAGCGCAGCTGCCGAACCGAAATAAAACATCCAAAATCATCGAATCAAAATTCCCGCCACAAGCAATCCCGACACTACACCGAGGACCTCCCGCGTCCGTCGCTGCTATACCTGAAAAACACAACAAGAGTCTAATGAGCGATCTAAGATCACCCAGTGAATCGGCTCCCCACTACGGCTCCTGATCTATCTATCATCTATAGATCCCCGCCCGAAACCCAAAATAGCAATCAATCAATACAATAGCCGATCACGCTCTACCACGTCGTGTCGAGCCCACACACAATCAAATGCCAAAAGGAAGGAATGGCGATTAGAGGAAATCGGGAGCACTGCGGCACATGTCCCCGATTGAGACTCGATCTATCTACCGCGCAATACCAACCACGTCACACACACTCTGGGCCCCTACGAACTTGGTGACTTCCAGGGTTTCCACTGTTACCGATAAGGCAACTACCCACGTGACTCCTAGCCGTCCACACAACGACTAAGACACCGTTCTCTGTCCATCGATACGCGGTGACTCTGACTACCCCTAGATAGCCCGAGCTTCCATGCAATCCGGCCCTAGGACGCGACCCCGTATTCTCCGGACTACACCCTACAGACGTCACTCCATAGGTTCGCACCTGCCAGCATTCACTGGACGGTTATCAACTCCCGAGGATCCAATCGGGATGGAAGTACCAGCACGTAATCACACACCTAGACTTGCGGGATCTAACGCACCCTAGAGTCCTAGTGCAGAAATGTAAACACGCAGACTCGCTTAGACTCTAGCAGTCAATTACAATTAACTACCACAACCACTCAACCCCGCATCCCGCAAGTCCACTCATACTCACCACCGCTCTGACTCGGCACCGTACCGAGTCAGCACCACCACTTAACCGGTCCCGAGACCGAGTTAAGCAACAACGAGGATCGCTCGGCCCAACACCGAGACGATCTAAAGGCCTGCACAGAAACATCAACCACGAACACACAACACAGCACAATCACACAATCAACAGTCTACTCGGCCCAACACCGAAATAGACTCACAATCACACAATCACCACACAACAGGCTTATTAGGGTTTCTATCGTCTTTTAACCAATTCACGCCCGCTACCTTGGGTTAACCGCTTGTTAACCCGTAGACGGTTCCATAATCACAACACTTCTCACTTCTTAATCAACCCTAATCATATTTTAATAACTCCCCGATCCGTCGGTTTAGAGCTAGCCGCTTGCTACACTCCCCGACGTCTCATTATTCATCACTTAGTTCATTCACCCCGGGAAAACCCGATACCGTTCCATACTCTATACATCGGTTCAAATTAAACTCCGTATTTTAACCCGCCTTAATTCCCGTATATATGTTCATTTAATACCGTCCTTTACTTACGTATATATGCATATATAGTCCTACTCATGCCACGACTATATGAATGCATCACACAACAACGCTATCAACCTAGCGGCACACAATCAGGTTTAATCCATTTTAAGTCTAACATGCTTCTTTAACCCTAGCCGGTTTACCATTAACCCAATCAATCAATCAATCAATTCAATTCAACGGGTATGCAGTCCTATCTCTACGGTTTCCCATTTACGTTCTATATGCTTCTACGGTGTTTGAGCCGACTCACAGTGATTTGACGGAACGAACGGCACGGATGCAGATACGGACTCCCGAGACCCGAACTAAACCCGAACCTCCCGAACACACGAAAACGAACCCCGAAACGTCACGAACACCCTCACACGAACCGCACACGCAAACCGGCCGGAGTCAACGCGTTGACCGGCGTTTACCGCGGCGTTGACCGGCGTTGACCGTTGACCGTTGACTTGACCCGGTTGACCGTTGACCAACTCCGGTTTACTTCCTTGACCAACTGAACCAAACCACTCCAAACCAATCCGGTTTAGTTAAACCGGTTAGGTCAAACCGTTGACCGGCGTTGACCGAGACTTAACCGGTTTGACTAGACCGGTTCACCCACCAAACCAAGGCTAAACCAACTCCTATGCATGGCAAGAACACCCCTGAAGAATCGCTTGAAGATTGGCCGGCGAAAGAAGCTTCTCCGGCGAGAACTCCGGCGTTGACCGCGGCGGCTCCGGCGTTGACCGCGGCGGCTCCGGCGTTGACCGCGGCGGAGGTGGCTTTTCCGGCGACTTCAGACGGCCAAATTCACACCAAACCACTCCTCTTGATGAGATCTATCCACCCATAGCCTTGAAATCTTGGAAGAAGCTGAAGAGAGAGAGAGTAACCCTAACCCTTAAAACCGCGGCTGCTTCTCTCTTGTTTTCCGGCGAGCTCCGGCGACTTCTGACGATGGCGGCTTGCTGGAACTTGAAGAGGAGGAGAAGATGAAGCTACTGGACTTTGAAACACCGGATTTGAGCTTAAGATGAAGAAGTTGTGGCCTTTCTTGTACACCAAGTCATGAAGAACACTTTAGAACTTATTGAAGATCTCCCTTGAACATCAAAGAACTTGATAACTTTGTTGAATGTTTCTGGAGAGGAAAAGAGAGAGTTTCGACAGAGAGAGTGTAGAGTGAGAGGTTCAGAGCACCAACTGAAAAAGGGGATGAATAGTTTGAGATTCTTTGCATGTTTCTTTTTGGTTCATGCACCAAATATGGTGTTGACACCTCTCCCCTAAAAGCTGTCGACTCAGGGAGCTCACACCTGTCTCTGGTGGATGTCTGAAGCCCACTAAGGCCCAACAGCACCGGCCCAAATCAATAAAACCCTTCCTTAGCTTGATTGTCCATTTTTGCTCGGTTTGACTTTTTCCTCGATAATTGTTTTAGTAAATATCTGTCAGTTCCCATAAATCCTTAAACCTTCATAATCTAATTCTCCTTGCTTTTAGATGAATTTATCAATTTGAATCATCTTATTTGGAGTTTCCTAGCTCCCGTTATGATTTTCTGAAGTTTTCCCGGTTTTGCTCGGTTTTCACCCGACACTCCGAAAAATGCATTTCTGCTCCGTTTCTTCGAATTCTGATCTTGTAAATGTTCTTTATGATTTAAAACTAGAACATTTGGCCCGTCTCGTCTTCCGTCTCGAACTTTGGCAAAATTACCATTTTGCCCCTGGGTTTGGCAAAATTACAATTTTGCCCCTGTTGACTTTTCTTCTGCCCGTTGACCATAATTTGTGATACGGGGTATCACAATCCTAGAAGCAACAACACTCAGATTCCCCTTAGTAATCCACTGAAAGAATCAATCACAAGATATCAAGACCAACATATACTTCCCCCACACTTAGCAACTGTCCTAAGTAAACTCCACAATCACATTCACGCATTCAAATTCTCCCTACTGACTTCTGCAAGTATTTAGGTGCGGTCTCACCAAGGAATATCGATCAAAGGCACATGGATTCTTACCTTATCAGCTCTAGACCACCATACTATCTTTCTCTAGTCCCTTTCTTCTCTTTTCCTTCCTTAGCATTCTGATTTTTCCCCATTGGGTATCATTTTATTTTTTTTATCAGTGCTCTTCCCGTTAAGGGGTGTACTTTGGACACATTCCATGGATGCACAGGATATGATAGTTGTAGCTACCACTCCCATGACCACTTCGGAGTTACTAACTCATCCTCAGTTTATTATCTTTTTTTTTTATGGAAGGGGAGAAGGGAACCAAATAGGACAGGTTTACAGGCTGTGTCAGAACTAACAAGGGAATCCGACACAAGGTATACCAAGCCCTTAGGTGAGAAGATTAAGTCAGTATTAAGTTTGAAGTCAGCAAAAGGATCCTCTGATACCTGAAGTGATGTGGGTGTCCTCAGTAGGTTGATCTGTGATGGGGTTTTCTAATAGTCATAGATAGATCCTGCAACTTCATCCCGATGGTTACTTAAATTCCTGCAAGTGTTGTTAATCTTCTCAAAAAATCATTGTTTCTTACTTAAACTGGTTTTGACTCGATAAAACAAAAATTTTTTTTTGAAAAAACATACTGACTCTAAGAAAACAGAAAGATAGATGTCAGTAGTACCTCCCCCACACTTAAGACACACTGTCACCAGTAGTGTCAAGCAAAGGGTTGGTAAAAAGAAAGAAAAAGTTAAATGTTAATGGACGTGTTGAGTTCTGTCTGATTTTTACCTCTGTCGCTCAGGCATCGATCGTTGCACTAGGTGCATCGACCGTTGCTAGGCGATTTTCGTGTATGGTCGATCGTTGCTCAGGACCGCAACGATCGCAGCAATGCGATTTCGATCGTGTTGTGACGATCGACACAATGTGTGTCGATCGACGCACTGCGAATACTCGGATCAGTCAGCAAGTTAGCAGGTTAGTCCGTTGGAAAATCTAAGTTTTCGATCTTGCAAGCTGAAAGCAGTGAAAACAGAGTAAAATTAAAACAACTGGTGTATAAAATCAATCACAACATCCAAACACAATAACATCCTAAAAATTAAAAAGAAAAAGTGCAAAGAAAAACAAGAAAAGATAACAGAACCGTAGTCTGAAAGATCACTCTCACTCGTCATCCATCTCAGCAATGCGATCAGTACCACTCGAGGAACCGGGAGTAGGATAGCGTTGTCTGCGTCGAGAAGGACCTGGATGGTGTATTTGTGGCTGTCTCCTGCAAGTGCAGGTACGCATGAAGTTCCAGACGACCCGTAGAATACCATCTGAGCGCTCTCTCCACTCTGCCTCAGTCATATCACCATAAGGCATCGCGGGCTCTGGAAAAGGTCCAACATCATCAGCAGGGGCAGCAGCAGGCGCAGGAGGTGCAGAGGAAGATGAAGCTCGTGTAGAAGGCTCTCCCAGCGGATGAGCCATAGAAGGAACACTGCGCCGATCTCTCTGAGGTGGCCGGAATGTCAAGGCATCCAGCGTATCAATCCGTGTATGATCAGCAGCAGGAAGATCTATACCATGCTTTGCAGTGGCAGGGTCGTAATAGACCCATACGCGCCCCTCCTTGAGCCATGCAGCGCTCTGCAGGTGGCTGAAATCAAGGAACTCCTTGGCAGTGTTACACTCTGTGCCCTCTAAGGGAATCCTGCAGTGCATGAAAATAGGAGTAAGCAGGCTCCCGACTGTCTCAGTGTCCACGCCATCAAATGGCTTCTTCTGCAGGTCGCATAAGTGCTGAGTGAAAACAGCTCCCAAGTTGAGTCCCTTAGTGGGATCTCGCAGAGGAGAATCCTCAAACTGGTCCCTCAGTCCGATGAATAGTATCTCCATCTCAAGCTTGCGCATCTTGTTGGCTTCAAACTTGCACAACAGAGTCCAACACAAGATACGCAAGACGTATCTCAGAACAGGATGTCTAACCTGCTTCACTGGTGTAGTCCTCGAGCTATATCGACCACTGCCAATACACTCCCAGAAAAACTGAGCCTCCTCCATATCCCACTCAAGACTCATGCCAATACGTCTCGGCTCCGTGCTGAACCCATAAATCCTGCAGATATCAAGAAGAGGAATCCGATATCTGGCTCCTAAACACATGAAGGTAAAGATACCTCCTGAAGCACTCCTGCTGTCTGGGCTCGGATAAACCACTCTGCAAGTGGCTAGCAGCTGCCTTACCAACTCAGGGTACAAGTCGTAAGGCCTCATAGGCATTGTCCCTAGACCAATGCCCTTACACAGTGTAAGAACCTGCTCGTCTATCCCCCACACTCTTACAGGTAGAGTAGCCTGCAAACTTAGTTGGTTTAAGCGTCATGCTACACCAAACGTTGTATAGCAACGTGTCGAACTCATCCCAGTGGTCAAGCAACGGTCTCTCTGTGAAGTCAGCGGTCTTGAGGAACTCAGCAATATCATTTGGCCACTCTCTGTCTGACGGGATCTCTGTCTTATCTGCTCGGAGCCAAGGCAGTGCTATTGCCGGACCAACTCTCACATAAGGCTCAGGATGTGGTGATTCTCGGTGGAACCACTCTGGTGGTGGAGCATGATGAGCTGAAGTAGCATATGCGGTGGCTCTGCGTTTGCGAGGTTATCTGCGAGTTGCCATCTGCATTCAAGAAAAATTTAAACCATATAAGTCTCGGCAATCTCTCTGTGAAATCGCGAAGCAACGACCGTTGCACTAAGGCATCGATCGTTGCAAGGCGATTCCACAGAATCGAACAAATCCCTAAAATCGCAAAGCAACGACCGTTGCACTAGTGCATCGATCGTTGCAAGGCGATTTTTACAGATGCTAAGTATCGATCTAAAATCGTAAATCAAACTCAAATTCAGCATGCATTCATCACAATCGACCTAAATCAGGCTAATAACAGCACGGAAGCATCATTCTTAAATCAAAATCTCTTACTTCTGAAAGCCCTAAAATTGAATCCGAAATTCATGAAAATGAGGTACATTACCGTGGATTCGCTCGAAATGGGTTAGAGGAGTAGATAGAGTAAGTAAAACAAGTGTAATAGCACTTTGAATTAACCAGAATGGTGAAGAAATGATAGATTTAGGCAATAGGGGTTTCGGTCGTACGGACGGCGAGAGTGGAGAAGAAGAGAGGAGAAAAAGGGTTTAAGGCACTTACCTCGATCGTGGGTGCAACGACCGTTGCAGATGAGCAACGATCGTTGCTGTTGAACCGAATTAATTCCGGTTTAGCACGCGTACCTTAATTTTTCAATTTTAACCAATTGCAACGACCGTTGCACAGGGCCGCAACGATCGTCACAATGCGATCCCATCTCCTTGTCGTAATCTCCTTGCAACGATCGGTGCACAAGTGCATCGATCGTCACACATCTCCAGACTTGAGTTCTGTATCTAATGAAGGAATTTCTAGCAATTCCTAATCCAATTAGGCAATCCTGGTCTGAATTCCAAGCCTAGGATCTAGGGTTCATGTAATTGAATCATTGGGATCTCAGAATTACCTGGTGATTAGCAGCGGAAGATTTGCAGATAATCGAGATCTAGAGCGCCTCAAATGCTGCGCCTCTACTGGTATCCACACGCACACAAACTGAACAGGAGGGATGCTAGTGCCTATAGAGATCCAATCTCTTCAGAGGTTTCTACTCAAGTTCTGGTGGCTGTCTATTAGGTTAGAAAATCAGTTTAGGTCGACCATATATCTTATATATGTCGACTTAAACCATAACGGAATTAACCAACGATTAAACCGGATTAATTTGATTAATCCGTGAGTTGCATCGATCGATGCACTATCTGCATCGATCGACACTGCCCCAGAATATTGATATCGAATGCATATCAAATATGCATTCACCAGATCATTACATTAATGATTAACCTCGTCTTTAACGTCCAGTTTGCTTAGGTGTGTGACCCTGTAGGATCATATAACACTAGCAATGAGTTCTAAACTCATTGATCATAAGTGGCTTCTAGCAAAGCATTATGACTACCTTGTGTCATATGATTGTCTCATCTCGACAATACGACTTTCACTTGGAGTAAGTACAATAGATTTCAGGACATTCCCAACAATCTCCCACTTGTACTGGAATCATCTATTCCTTCAATCCCTTCGTCACTATATCTCAATCTGGCATAAGGCAAGATCTGTGTCACCCTTATTTAGCCAAGATCATGTTCATCGAACTCCGATTTATACTGACAAGACAAACGACTGACAATCACCCGGTTTGAGTGTGGCCACACATTTCTCAGTATCAAATCTTCGATGGGCCCTGAGATATTTATCTCCTGTTATATAGGAGGGACAAATCCCATCTTGTTCCATCCCTGTCTCTTCACACGCTTCATGATACGCCCAATCAATGCCTTTATAGTCACCAGTTACGGCTGACGTTTGACAAGGTTAAAGCGGACCAATTCACATGTAAGAAAACATGATGAACTCAGGTCTAAGGACTATACTCTATAGTCGTAATGAAAACTCTCATGACACTTATATAACTATCCCGTAGAGTTCTCATCAGTGGGTCATGTCCGATCCTGTGTTCTCCAACACATATCTATGTGATTGACTTTAATACTCTTATTAATGACTCCATGAAACTTAGTCATCAGTCACCTCACATACTAGTCTCACGCGGTTGTTAATGTCCCACTTTAACAACCTCGACCAGGGACCAACATAATTTATGTCATTTATTATCTATAGGGTTTCATGATCAAGTCACATACTTGATGACCTATAAAATGTCATAAATTACTTTGGGACTATTATTTAATAACCATTATTAAATAATACAGATGTCAAATTTCAATAACATAATCAAATTATGTTTATACGAACATCATATCATAACTAAAATTAATAACAATGACTCCCACTAAAATTAAGATCACATCTTAAGACATCTAATGCCTTTAGCAGTAGCCTGACCCTCATTCGCCCTTGCTCAGCGTGTGTCGAAAGACACTGCGTCTTGCTAAGAGTAATACCAAGAGTCATTTGCACGAAGCCCTTCTTGGAATTCTGCATATTGGACATGTGCAAGGCCTTATCACTATAAGTATCTTGACACAATCCAATTAGCTTATCCAATCTATCTCTATAGATTCTTATTCCAAGAATGTATACGGTTTCTCCCATAATTTTATCGAAAAACAACTTTCGAATCAAGTCTTAACAGACTGAAACAATGGAACTTCATTTCCGAGAAGTGGTATGTTATCAACATACAATACCAGAAATGCAACTGCGCTCCCACTGGTCATCTTGTAGACATTCGGTTCCTCTTCGTTCTTGACGAAGTCAAACCTTTTGACTGCTTCATCAAAACGAAGATTCCAACTCCGAGATGCTTGCTTCAGTCCATAAATGGACCGATGAAGCTTGCATATCTTCCTAGCTTCATTAGGATCAATGAAAACTTCAGGTTGTGTCAGGCACACATCCTTTTTCAGAATTCCATTAAGGAAATCTGTTTTCACATCCATCTGCCAGATCTCATAACTATTATGAGTGGCGGTTGCTAGGAGAATCCGGATGGACATAAGCATGGTGTATGGGATTAGGTTTCTTCACAGTCAATACCATGAATTTACTTGAAACCTTTTTCCACCAACCTAGCTTTGTACATTTGAATACTACTAACCATGTTAACTTTTCTTCTTGAAAATCCATTTACTCACAATGGTTTCTACACCATCGGGTAAATCAACCCAAGTCATACTTGGTTCTGTGACATGGATCCCATTTCGGATTCAGCGGCTTTCAGCCATTTTCGGAGTCAAGGCCCATCATTGCTTCTTCAAAATTCGCAGGCCCGTCACTTTCAATGATCAGTAGATCACGGCAATTAGTTACGAGAAATCCATATTTCTCGGGTTCGTGACGGATCCTTTCGGATCTGCGAGCTTCAGTTTTCTGTAAAAGTCGCACACACATATCTCATATGTATACTTTTACCACGACCTAATTAACCAAGATTTAAACCGTAGTTAATTAAGTCATAAACCAAAATCAATATTTGGTTCGCGATCTGTGTCGATCGATGCAACTTTTGTGTCGATCGACACTTCTTCAGAAACTCGCCATTTAAATGTATATCGAATATACACTCACCAGATCCTTTATAAACTCTAGGCACCACAGGTGCAGGTTCTACAACTCTTTGTAGATCCAACTGCTGCTCTTCCTCATCAGGTTGAGCAGTCTCCTGTGATTTTCGAATTTCTTCGAGTTGTACTTTTACTCCCACTGTTCTTCTTGGAAAGAAAGTCTTTCTCAAGAAAACATAGTTCCGAGCAACAAACAATTTGTTCTCGAACTGGTTGTAAAAGTAACATGCCTTGGTTTTGTTAGGACAACCAATGAAGTAGCACTTATCAGATTTGGGTGTGAGCTTATCAGAGATTATACGTTTTATATAAGTCTCACAACTCCAAATCTCCATGATGGATAAATCAGAAACATTTGCATTCCACATCTCATGTGGTATCTCTGTAACTGATTTTGATGGAACTCTATTTAAAGTAAACTCAGACATTTCTAGAGCGTATTCTTAGAAAGATAATGGAATATCTAAGTGACTCATCATTGATCGAACCATTTCTAATAAAGTCCGATACAGGAGGAGTGAATTGTGAAACACTTTCACAATCTCTCAGATGATCACTAAATTCTTGACCTAAGTATTCACCTCCATGATCTCATCGTAGAGGTTTAATACCTCTGCCAAATTGATTCTGTACTTCATTTTGGAACTCTTTGAACTTTTCAGAGATTCTGACTTATGCCTTATAAATAAGGCATAACCGTACCTTCTGAAAATATCAGTAAAGGTAATGAAGTACTGAAATTTTCCTCTAGCACTAGTGCTCATCGGTCCATATACATCCGTATGTATAAAGCCCAATAAGTTTCTGGCCCTTTCATTTTGATCGTTCGCAACCTGTATCGACCGACGCACCGTTTGTGTCGATCGACACTACCTCTGTTGAAAGGAGCCTTTGTCGTTTTACTTAATAAACAAGATCCACTTTACTCATTATGATTCTCAATCAGATGAGCCCAAAAGCCCATCACTATGGAGCTTCTGAATCTATTTCTCATTTATGTAGCCCAAAACGACAATGCCAGAGAGAAGTTTGACTCGTATCATTTGACTTGAATCTCTTGGTATTAATGTTATAGTTAGGCACATTCTGGTTTAGAACATAAAGTCCATTCTCTAATGGATTGCTACCATAAAGTATATCACTGTAATCAAATGAATAACACTTATTCTTAACTTGAAAACTGATATCCTTCCATATCCAAACAAGGAATAGAAATAATCTTTCTGCTCATGGCAGATACATAGTAGCAGTTCTTAAGTTCTAGAATCATGCCATACAGAAACCAAATGAAATACTCCTACGGCTAATGCAGCAACTCTTGCTCCATTTCTCACTCGTAGATCCACTTGTCCTTTCTCCATAGTTCTACTTCTGCTCAGGCCCTGCACATTTTGACAAAATATGAGTACCACAGCTGGTATCCAATACCCAATAAGTAGGACTATATGAAGTAACATTTACTTCTATAACATAATACCTGAAGAAGAAGTCTCGTACGTCTTCTTCAGCTTCTCATAATCTTCCAAGAATTTATTGCAGTTTCTTTTCAAATGCCCATAACCATTACAATAACATCTTCAGAAGGCCTGGTTTTAACCTTAGGAACATGGCCAGATTCGCTTGGATTCACAATCGAGCTCGTCTTGCCATCACCTTTGTTCTTACCAATTTTCTTAAACCTTTTACCCTTTTGTACCATAAGGACATTTGGGGTGTCCTTCTTGATGTTAGGTTCAGCAGTCTTAAGCATCCCATGCAATTCAATCAACGTCTTCGTCAAGTTGTTCATGTTATAGTTCATAACAAATTGATCATAGTTTGACGGCAGTGACTGCAGAATGATGTCAGTAGCCAACTCTTGGCTAATGGGACAATCCAGTTTCCCCAGGTTATCAATATAACCCATCATCTTAATGACATGAGGACTAACTGGTTCGTCCTTTGGTAGCTTGCACTCAATCAGAGACCTAACCGTCTGGTATCTCTGAGTTCGTGCCTGCTCCTGAAACATACTTTTTAGGCCAGTGATCATCTGTATTGGCGACTCCACGTACTCATATTGCTTCTGCAATTTCGAGTTCATGGTAGCCAACATGAGACAACTCACATCCACCGCATCATTAGAATGCTTATCCCAAGCATCCTTATCTGACTGCCAGGCATTGGCTCGGTACTTGTTGGGGAGAAGTTTCTCAAGGACATAGTCCTTTTTCTCCTGTTTGAGAACAATTCTCAAGTTCCGATACCATTCAAGAAAGTTGGATCCATTTAACTAGTCCTTCTCAAGGACGGATCGCAGGGAGAAATTGTACGATGGTTTGTGCTAGACATAGCTGAAAAACAAGGGAGGTTTTAGTTATGATGTTCAAGAAGTGAGAAGTCTTAACTATTAAGAAAACTCGCATTATATTCAAACAATGTTTCCTCAGATGAATATAATGATCCAAGACCCTTACTTCACTAAACTTGAGTGAGCCACTGGCTATCACCCAAATTTTTAGCTATCTAGGTAAGCAACTATTTGCTAGTTATATCCAATATAACTCTTGGTTGTGGATTGACATCTCATGTCCAATCCACCTGATGTCTCTGAGCCCAAAACGATTTTGATGGCCCAGTCAAGTAAACCAATCTCTTGAGTCATGTAATTGTCGATGTCTTGCACTGCAAATCCATCAACACGATTACCTTCTGTCTTACTCATGAAATTGTGGACATCTTGCACTGCAAGTCTATCGCACAATTAGATGGGTCTTGACAGTTGACAAGATTGGAAAGACATCAAGTATCACTTGATATTTGGTTGAGGAACGGAACCATTTAAAACGTTCAGTTTTATTATGTTTTAATTCTTCTAATTAATTGATTTATCTTGCTTTGGTTCTGTGATTTCAGGTTCCATAACCTAAATCATCGAATCTTGTGTCGACCGACACTACTTTAGTGTCGATCGATGTTGATTAACCAAAACCAATCTGCGATAACCGATCAATCCAATTGACCCGGTTTTGAGTACCGGTCAGTGTCGATCGATGCTACATTAGCATCGGTCGATACCAACCCAATCGCAATAAACCATTCTTAGCGTTTAACCATCATTAACCAAGCTCGATAACCGGTCCAATCCAATTGAACCGATTCATCAATCTCGCGAGGTTTGTGTCGACCGACACAACTCTTGTGTCGATCGACACTAGGCGAAACATAAGTTTTATTCGGGTTTTCGCCCTGTGTCGATCGACGCCGGATTGGCATCGATCGACACAGGGCGAAAAACCGAACGACACCATGCGCAAAACCCTAAAACGTTTTTCGAACAAAAAACCCTAAACTAGGTTACTTTGATCAAAACGAGTTTTAGCATGCTTGTATCATTCATACAGAGATCCAGATTTAACCAATCTAATCAACATGCTACAAATTCAATGGAACCCTAAAGCTCTGATACCACTGAAGGAATTTCTTGCAATTCCTAATCCAATTAGGCAATCCTGGTCTGAATTCCAAGCCTAGGATCTAGGGTTCATGTAATTGAATCATTGGGATCTCAGAATTACCTGGTGATTAGCAGCGGAAGATTTGCAGATAATCGAGATCTAGAGCGCCTCAAATGCTGCGCCTCTACTGGTATCCACACGCACACAAACTGAACAGGAGGGATGCTAGTGCCTATAGAGATCCAATCTCTTCAGAGGTTTCTACTCAAGTTCTGGTGGCTGTCTATTAGGTTAGAAAATCAGTTTAGGTCGACCATATATCTTATATATGTCGACTTAAACCATAACGGAATTAACCAACGATTAAACCGAATTAATCTGATTAATCCGCGAGTTGCATCGATCGATGCACTATCTGCATCGATCGACACTGCCCCAGAATATTGATATCGAATGCATATCAAATATGCATTCATCAGATCATTACATTAATGATCAACCTCGTCTTTAACATCCAGTTTGCTTAAGTGTGTGACCCTGTAGGATCATATAACACTAGCAATGAGTTCTAAACTCATTGATCATAAGTGACTTCTAGCAAAGCATTATGACTACCTTGTGTCATATGATTGTCTCATCTCGACAATACGACTTTCACTTGGAGTAAGTACAATAGATTTCAGGACATTCCCAACATCTAAAAACTTAGCAAAAACAAATCAAAACGTAAGTTCCTAAGAAAAACACCAAAAATAAGAAAAATAAATACTAAAACCTAACAGTGGGTTGCCTCCCACTCAGCGCTTGTTTAAGGTCATTAGCTTGACCGGACGAACAAGAATCAGGCATCGTGAGATCCTGACAGAGACTTTGATTGTCTATGTTCAAGTCTCCTTATCCATGGCGGAGAATAGGCTCTATCAGTATGAACGCGTCCAAGAAAAGAAGGAGTAAACTGTTCCTCAGGATCCAAAACCGCAGTGTGACTTGACTGCTCTTCATCTCCATCCATAATGGTGAAGGTTTGCCCATCTATCAGTGGCTTGTGCAGCTTGTCCATCTCAAAGTGCAGCAGATCATCTCCCAGATGGAGATCTATCAGACTGTGTCTCACATCTATTACTGCTCCAGCTGTAGCCAAGAATGGTCGTCCAAGTATTAACGCGTCATCCTGCTCACTCTGGTACTTAAGAACTAAGAAATCTGTTGGAACCAGGTAGTTTCCAACTCTCACCGGGATGTCCTCAAGAACTCCTTCTGGAATTCTTATTGACTGATCAGCTAGGACAAGAGAGGTCCTAGTGGGTCTAAAATCCATCATACCCAGCTTCTCTGCCACAGAGTATGGCATAAGACTTCCAGCAGCTCCTAAATCATAAAGAGAGCGCTTAAAACCATCTTCGAAGATAGACCAACATAGCACAAAAATCCCAGGATCAGGTAGCTTCTTAGGAACCTTGGTTAATAGCACATCACTTATCTGTTGAGGGACCACAATCACCCAATCTTTCAGCTCTTCATCCAAAGGAAACATCTTATTCAAGTACCTCTGCACACATGGGTGATAAGGTGGATCATCAGATGACGGAATTTCTTCCAACTCTTCACCAATCTCTTCCAGCTGCTTAAGCTCTTCAATCTCTTGCTTAATTACTTCAGACACTGAGGGATATAATCTAATGGATTGTGCATAAATCTCCTGCTGAGTAATCTCAGACACTCCAGGGAATAAACGATCAAGCTCTAAATCTGCATCAATGCCATCAGAATCCTGTGAGTCTGTCTGTTCACGACCTGCAACGACCGACGCTAATGGTGTGTCGATCGATGCAACACTGTTTTCACAGTTTCTACCCGAGAGATTTTCCAAGAATCCGAAAATTCAGCCTCTTCTACCAACTCAGCTGTGCTTAGCTCAAATCCTTCACCTAGGTGTGATCTATCATCAATGTACACTGACCAGGCCTTAATATGGGTGTCTGCTATTCCTTTTCCTTTAACAGAACTAGAAATCTGACTCACCTGAGTATCCAACTGCTTCACATGAGTGTTCAGAGACTCAAACTTCCCATTGAGATCCTCATAGACAGCATCCAACTTCTTATTGCAGTCCACATCAATCTTGGTCTGACTTTCCAGCAGCTGTTCCATCATTGCCTCCATCTTACTCTCATGAGCAGTGGCTACAGGAGGCGCTTTGTAAGAAGATGATCCATAAGTTCT
The DNA here is from genome assembly GCA_030180135.1 of Orychophragmus violaceus. Taxonomy (NCBI): domain Eukaryota; kingdom Viridiplantae; phylum Streptophyta; class Magnoliopsida; order Brassicales; family Brassicaceae; genus Orychophragmus; species Orychophragmus violaceus. Next base: position 43,505,840 of record CM058239.1, read on the forward strand.
CTGAGTACCTTGTCCAAAAGGTTTCTGAAAACCACTAGTCTGTCCAAAGCCAGAGGAGTTGCTGTTGAAAGCACTCTTCTGTCCTCCATTGAAGAACCTGTTTCCCTACTGATTACCAAATCTATTACCTTGGAATCCAGATCCTCCTATGTAATTCACATCTTCTTCCTGAGTGTCCTCCTCAGTCTGAATTACCTCAACATCTTGGGCAAAGTGGACAGCTTTCTTACAAGCTAGGAGATTACAAACTGTGTCCAGCTTAGATCTAATATCAGCAATCTCCAAATTCTCTACATTCCCACCAGATTTCTTCCTCCTCTCATCAGTAGTCTTGCAATTGTTGCTGCTCACTAAGTTCTCAATCAACTGCTTAGCTTGAGCAGGAGTCCTGGTGTTAAAGTTGGCATTGCTGGAGTTATCTAGCGCAGACTGATATGGAAGATTTATGCCTCTGAAGAAGATACCTAGCAATGTGACCTCAGTGAATCCATGGTGTGGGCAGTCACGATGGTACTTCTTGAATCACATCCAGGCAGCTTTTAGTGGCTCCACAGGGCCTTGGGAGAATGTCAGAATGTCCTGTTTGGACTGATCTGAGCGCGCATCATCGTAGAAATGTCTCAGAATCTCACTCTTCAGGGCATCCCAAGTAGTAAACTGCCCAGGTGGCAGTTGTTTTATCCATGCAGCAGCGTCTCCAGCGAGACTGTGTGGAAAGAGCTTGAGAAACAGATAATCCTGGCAAACTCCATCATACTTCATGCCAGTGATTATATCCTCAAACTGATCGATGTGATCCATAGGCTGCTCCGATGGGTGGCCATGGAAAGCATTCTGTCTCATCAGCGAGTAGTAGATGGTTTTGATCTCAAAATTGTTCCTCTCAAAACCAGGAGGTACTAGAGCTGACCGGTTTGCATGAAACTCATCTGGTCTGTTGTAGTCAGCTAAAGTCCTCTCATGGACAACCATCCTCTGATCCTGTCTGCCTTGGGCCTGTCTTTGGCCTTGGTTATGCTCCTGTTGTGGTTGCTCAGGAGGATCAGGGATTACATTCCCTTCAGCATCAATCCTATGCCCAGCAGCATTGTATGGATTGTTATCTCGGTCCCTCAGGGTACCTTGAGCATCAGGCATTATGATCACCTTTTGTACAACCATCCTTGCTCTTCTTTCTCTTCTGTTAGTCCTCTCTAGTCGTCCAAGTTCGTCGAGTCCGAGATTGACGAGATTCAAGTTCTGATTACTTCTGGTTTCACACGTCTGCATAAACCGTCTGTAATCGCAGTGCCACGATCGATGCAAGAGATGCAACGATCGACTCAACTCAGAATCGCCTGGTAACGATCGACACAGGAAGTGTAACGATCGATGCTAGGCGAATGTCGTACCTGCGACAGAAAGAAAACAGAGAAAAAATCAGTAAACAAAAATAAAAATAAAAATAAAAATCCTAGTAAAAACCCTAAGTTCGAAGCTATCGAAGACTCTAAGAGTCCCCGGCAACATCGCCAAAAACTTGATAGGTGTCTAGTTTTACCCTATACTAACTGCAAGTGCACAGTAAATCAATTGTAATACTTAGGGATCGAATCCACGAGGACTCTGGGCAACGATAAAATCAAGAACTTAAAGAGATTAAAACTAGGAGAAAGCAAAAAAACAAATTGTATTCTATTATCTAAAAGCAAGCAGGAAAGTAAATCAGTAGCAGGTTGTTGTTTGAAATCAATAAACTAAAAGCGCCAAGTCTAGGGCGTTCTCAGGAAATCAGACAAGCAGATAAATCAATCAGTCAGGATCTAATTAAACTCAGTTCTAGAACTCAAAACACAGATATAGAATTAACCAAATTCCTTTGCGAGAATTCTCTAAGTCTAAGTGCAGTAATCCAAATTCCTTTGCAATTACTAACAGATTAAACCAGCTTTAATTCCAAGTTTGATATGTTCACAATCTAATTAAACCAAATTCCTTTGCGAATAATTAAATTGCTCAACCTAAATAGTTCAGATTCTAAACCACACTGTCGTGTCGTATTTAGCAACCTAAGATCTAGATTCTAATTGATCAGGTTAGAACTAGCATTAAACACAATTTAGTTTGAAGAACATCTATTGATGTGAATCCTTAACTGAATTAATTATATTTTTGCAAGTCATGAAATCCCTATGAGAAACCCTAAACCTAACTATGAAACTACTCAGACATGGATGATGTAAACATAATCAATGAATAAATAGCAATCATAAAAGAGATTAAAATAACAAAAGGGGTTCGAAAACTTCTCTCAAACGAATGTAGTACATGATCAGATCAGCCCCAAAAGCTCTAAAAACTCTTTGCTCTAAGTTATGATAGCGTATGTAAGCGTATGTAAAATAGAAGTTAAAACCCTAATTAAATAGCTAAAACACGACTTGGGGCTTCTGTGTAAATATCTGGAACTTCTGGGCACTTCTGCAATATTGGCATTCTTCATTAAACCGCTGAGTCTGGCCTATTCGCGCTGTGCATCGACCGATGCAGGTGTGCAACGATCGACGCAGTCATCAAATCTGGATAGTGAGCACAGTCTCTCGGGTCAAATCTCCAAAACGCACCAATTAGCTCCATAATCTCCACTTTAGCTCCAAACGTGCGTGTACCTAATAAAACCTGCAAAAGACTCTAAAGAAACACAAATAGACTCTAAAACACACTTATATCATGGTCTAAAACTAGTAAAAACCATGATATATCACTTACCAAATTCCAATTTTTTCTTCAAGTAATGATATGTTTCCAAAGCCTTATCGCGGTCACTAATTGGTTCATCCGAGATAGCAGGAGAGAGCAAAGTGTGGGATGGTCCAGCAACTATACTTGCCAAATCGAATGCATTGGTTTGCATAACTTCCTCATTGTCGTCGTCTTGGGGTGCAGCATCATCATCATCATCATTCATGTCTCTATGATTACCAGGATCGTCATCGTCCTCATCAACATAAAGTGGGCAGTCTTTAGATTCATTAGTTAACATCCCACACTTCACACAAAAGCTCCTAAAGCGTTCGTAACGGAATCGTAACATGAATGTTTCACCTTGCCCAAATGTGAAATTCCTTTGAAATCGCAGCGGGAGATCGATGTTCCAATTGATCTTCACACGAACAAAATCAACTAGGTTAGCATATTCGTCAAAGTCAACTTCCAGAACAGGCCCAATCTTGTCTCCTATGAATTCGACCATTGCCTTGGTAAGGAACTGGACTGGGATTCCCCTAATTTGTACCCAGAAAAGTATGTACTTTAGATCCATATCAGTGATATTCGGAAACCAACGTTGGATTGCGAGCATCCATTCACTGAAATACCAGGGGGCTTGTCGAAGAACCAGATTTAACGCCTCTTCAGTCTGAAACACAAATTGGAACTTCGTTGCTTCAACAACACAACCGAAAACATCTTCTCTGCGAGCATCCATAGTCGCAGCATCTGACCAATTAAAGCCCTCATGTTTTGTTTCTTTGGATTCACAAGTATTCCAACAATTGCAAATAGATTAGATCGCACCGCTTGGGCACAAACCGAATCCGGCAAAGCAATTGGAGCATCGTTCACACCCAAATCGATCTCTTCCATGCGTCTACGTAGATTGTCGTTCATTTTGTTCAATTAGTAATTTTCGTAACCGTAAGAAGTGCATCCTACAGTGACTCTTATATAGAGGGTATTCCATGGTGGTTTTGGATTAGAATAACGAACTGGAAGAGAGAAAGAACAACAAAAACCGTCAGGGTATACTCAACAGACAAACCCGACTAGTTTGACCCTAGAAAATCGGACTGAAACTGTCGGAAACACATCTCAGAAGGATGAAAGAGGCAGTTATTAAAATCGCCTTTGGAATCGCCTAGAGAGAGAAACTTCATTTTAGTAATTGTTTTAAAATAACTAACACTAACCTAGAACTTAAATTTTGAAAGACAAAAATGATAACTTTATTCCAAATCCAATGCTCAGTTTTTTTGTCAACATATTTGTATTCATGGGCCGCGGAAAATACAAGTGGGCCGAAGCCCGAGAATAGTAAAAATTATCCGAGTAAAACGAGTTGTCAGGTAACTCCACCGCACGCCACGCGTCAACACGAACAGGGAGATGGCATGCGCCACGCGTCGCCCATCTGACGAACCGCCGGGAGAAATCGGGTAAACGCGGAGGAAGCCAAAGCCAGACTTCTCCGGACCGATTCTCCGTCTCTGCCAAAGACCACTTGCTGATCGAAGCTTCCCGAAGCTACCAGCTTAACTCACCTGCATCCAAAGGACATCAGCCACTGCAAACCTCGCTGGAGACAACTAATGCCATGGAGACGCCGTCACCGTAGGTTTAAAAAAACTAACATAATCCACCTGAAGCACTTCCTCAAATGCGGTGGCGAGAAAGCGATATTAATCCAAGCAAATTGGAGGAGCCGAAAAAGAGCAGGGAGAACCAGAGAGAAGATGGCGGTGGAGAAAGAATAAGCCCGATCAAGAACAAACAAGATATCCGACTAAATCCGAGTAATCAGAAAAGACATCAGCCATAAAATGTCCATCTTGAGATTATTAAAACCAAAAACTTCCGATAAGAATCGGAAAAGCTCAGATGGGAGCTAGGCCAGAGAAGCCAGAACCTTATTGAGAATAAAACCGATCACGATCGGGAAAGAGAATCCGATCGAGAACCGGAGAATATGAACATCCAAAACCAGAAAACCCCTTAGAAACCGAAAAGCGAAAGCATCTCTTCTGAAATATAAGAATCCGGGAAAAAGAGAGGCGAGAAAATCCTCTTTCGAATAACTAGAATCCAAAGGGGCGCTTGGCAAGAGCTGTTACTTTAGACTTTGGCTATAGACTTTAGGTTGTAGAAATTTTGGCTGTGGAAGCTATAACTGTTAACTTTTTTTTTTGTCAACATCATACGATTCTACCAGTTCTCAGCTAGCCAAGACGGTGAATCAGAGTTTACATAAACAAAATAAGAAGGTTGGATCCTTGCACCGCGTGCTAATTTGTCCACCTTTGTGTTGGTTGCTCGTGGAGGCTGGATCCTATAACTGTTAACTTAATTTTTTGTTTTATAAAAACTTGTTTGTAATAAAAGTTGTAAGATCTGTGACTTTTGTTTTTAAAAATTATAAATATTTTGTTAATAATGTTTTTTTATATCGCATTTAATAAATAAAAAAACATAAATGTAATAATATATTTTTTTATAATAGTATAAAATCAACACAAAACATATTGACAAAACAACTAGAAATAATTGTTTTAATTAATTTTTTTTTTTTCATTTATGTTTATTACTTCAACTAATTGCTGAATTTATAAAAAAAATTATTAAATATTAAATTCAAATAATTTGACAATTAATCAAATAAAACACAAATAAAAAGCCTAAAAAACAAAAATATTTATTGTTGAACGGTCCACAAACTGTTAGCAATCTCATCACGAACACCTTCCATGTATTATCTCGAAGTGTCATGTTCCATCATATTCGGATGATCTTCCTCATTTGGTTCTTCTCCATTTCCATGTTCTTGTGTTGCTGCCTCGAAATCAGGATCCCCAAGATTCGAGCTGCGAATAAAATTGTGTAGAGCCATGGTTGCCACAACAATTTTTCGCATCGTAGAAATCTTATATCTCGCATCATCATCCTTCATAATTCTCCACTACCTTTCCATACTCCAAAAGTTCTTTCGATAACAGATCGAAGTGATGAATGTCGACGATTAAACATTTCTCGAGAGTTTCTTTCTGGTGGTTGATTGTAGAACCGATCTAAGTGATACCGGTCTTCTCTATATGGACAAAGCAATCCACGACGTAATGCATATCCTGAATCTCCAAGATAGTATTTACCATTTGGGTGGTGAGGAAAATTATTATCACTTTCCATAGCAAGAGATAGCAATTTTGCATCATGAGCAGAACCTGAAATACTAACACAAATACATTTTTTATAATTATTATGAAATGGATATCAAAAGAACAAGAAAAAAAATACAAATTATTCCATTATATTTTGTTAATAATAAATAATATATAAATCTACAAAATGATTTGAATAATTTTGGAGAAGAAAAAAGAGAAAAGTAATTTAAATTCACTAATTTTCTTTAAATATTTTTAAGTAAAAAAGTCTTTCATACGTTATTTAAAAAAAAATAAAGCAAAAAAAGTAAAAGTTAAACTTTAAAGATTTTATAAATAAAAATATAGTATAAGCTTGTTTGGCAGTATAAAAACTTTGAGAACTTTTAAATGTTTTTAAGTCTTGAAAGTCTAAAGTCAATCAGCCCTACTAGGGGTGGGCGTTCGGGTATCCAAATGGGTTCGGTTCGGGTTATTCGGGTTTTCGGGTTTTCGGGTTTAGGCTCATTAGCCCCATTCGGATATGTAGCATAAACGGGTTGGGTTCGGTTCGGTTCTAGCCGGGTTCGGGTCGGTTCGGGTTAATTACTGGAAACCCATAATCCGATCGGTTTTGAACGGGTTCGGGTAATAACCGTACTATTATCTATTATGCATAAATGTTCAAAGACCAAATTTTGAACTTCAAAAAATGTATAATATATGGTTGATGGGATGGGGGTTATGTCGAGATTCTAACATGTACTCACCTTGATGGACAGTGGACAATGAACAAGCCATGTTTGCAAAGTTCTTGTACTTTGACAATGGACAATGGACATCAAAGCAAACGATATTCTAACATGTACTCACCTTGATGGACAATGGACAATAAACAAACCAGAATCTACCGTAACTCACCTTAGAAATGGACAATGGACAACAAAGCAACGAGATTCTAACCTAGACTTATCTTGCTGCTACAAATGTATATCTCTGCATAATGTGTATTGTGTAACAAAGTTATTTGAAAACCAAGTTCTTCAATCAAATAACATAAAGCAACAACTAAATTCCAAATCTAAAATCGCAAACTGCATCTTGTATAACACCAAATTGAAAAACATGAATCAAAAGACTTCAAACTAAAAGAACTACTAATCCATCTCTGGACCTTGATCTCCACCTCCCTCAAAACAGACATCTTTTATGCATACTTTTCCATCATCTCTGCAAAACAAAACAGCAATAACAGTTGAGTAAGACAAATTAAATGTAATAGTTCAAATAATGTTTGTAAAACTGTACAATATAACATCTTAAGCAAAATCATAAAGCTAGCTCACGTACAATATAACAGGAACTTATAAACCAATTCTTGGAATTAGTTCCTAAAACTAGCTCAGACCACTAACTCATATAAGCGAAAGATGCGAAACGATTATAACATCAACATGAACAAGCTCAGACGTACACTATAACAAGAACACGAATTAGGGGTGATTTGGAATGAGATCTTCTCTAGTTACCTTATCTCTCGAAAAGTTAGCAAGAATTAAGAGATTTTGTAACCAAATCGGGATATTTGGGATCGGATTCACTTGTTACCTTATTCTTCGAAGAGTTTTTTTTTCCTATGAATACTGGATATGTATATAAATTTGGTTTATATGGGTTTCGGTTTATATGGGTTATCCAATCGGGTTTCGGATTTAACCCGAACCGGTCCATAACCCAAAGTATTATAACCTATGTTCCAATCGGTTATTGTAAAGGATCCGAACCCGTACCAAACCGGCTTTTTCGGGTTGGATCCGGGTTCGGGTTTCGGGTTCGGGAAATATGCCCACCCCTAAGCCCTACTCACTTATACGAGGGATAATGATCGAAAAGTTAACCTTTTTCTTGCTTTTGGAGGAAAAAAATAATAAATAGTGAGGATATTTTTTATTTATTTATATATGGCGCCGTTAATCTGAAATGCGCAAAGCAACAAGGAGATCTTGCTCGATCCCTCTTTGATCAAAAAGTTTTCATTTTTTTTTTTGTTGCAGAAGAAGAAAAATAGTGAATCACGAAGGAGATAAAGGAGATTCCGGGTTTTGATAACAATAATGGATATTGTTGGATTAAGAGGCCATCGGAGAAAGTAGAGAACAAAAAAAGGGCAAGGAAAGGGATATTCGAAACCCTAATTTCGATTGTATCCCCAACTTGTAGGAAATCATCGATTCAGATCAAAATTGAAGTTTTAGTGGTAGTTTGAAATCGAAGTTTGATTTGTTGGGGTTGGCCTGATGGGTTTCTTAAAGAAGTTGACGGGGATTTTCGGGCTCGGGCATAACGATGGTGGGCACGGAGTTGCGAGAGATGAAGGTGGTGAAGGAGATCACACTGGAACAGTCTCCGGCGACGGAGATAATGGCCCGGAAGATAATCAGCCGCGATTCCGTGAAACCGGACTTCCAAGGAAAGGTTTTGGAGTGCCTGTTCAAGTCGCCGTTGAACGGTCCAATCCTGGTCCTATTCTTCAGCCTTGTGCAGCTTCAGATGGAGGAGTTCAGGTTAGTCTTTCTTTTTTTATCCATGATGGTTTATTGTAAAGCTTCAGCCTTGTACAGATTCTAGTTTGAATCTCTTTCTAATTACCCTTTATTGTGAAGTGTGATGTGATATCTCATACTGCAGTTTCATGCTTGTTCTGTAGCAGATGTGTGTTGGTTCGCATCACGCTAGATTAGATGGGAAATTGGTTTGTGAGTTTGTGAAAATTCAGTTGTTTTTGTCCCTAAATTCTTTTACTAAGCTTGATATTGGTGAACATTAATTCTTTGTTCTACTCAGTCCCTGCTTTGTTTTTTATTACTAGTATGGGCTCAGATTTGGGTGCGATATGTTCTTGTTTCACAAACAGTAGTTTATATTCTTCTTGCAGATGGCTTCACATATGCCATTTCTGTACGGGTTTCCCGATTCCCTAACTGAATTAGGTGTCTTTACAAGTGTTAGTTCATTGTATCTTTTAACTCTGTTAATCCATCATTGTATGTCAAAAAGAATAGTACTTAAAGATTATGCCAAGTCACAATTTATGTTTTAGCTTGGTTGATTGATTAGTTAGCGGTAAAAGCAAGTAGTTTCAGTGAATGTTTTAATGGTTTGGTATTCGTCATGACTCATGAGGCTAGGATAGAGTTTAAGAATCTTAACTGGTTCTGCTGTTGAGGAAAGACGATTGTTTGAGTCTTTAAGATTCTAGGGGAGTTGTTCATCCCAAGAATTTTAACTGTCCTAAAGCGATGATATGTATACTTTCGTCGATTTCTTCTTGACGGCAATAAGCTAACATCTAGGTATAGTTATTGACTCAACTTATTTTAACCGAGAATTATACTCTCAACCTTTTGTTTGGATCAGGGACTACGGTGGTACTCAATGCGGCTTAAGATTGATGAAGACGGAGATGTTGCAGATGAGTTCTTTGAAGATCATAACTGTAAGACTTTGCCAAGAAGATGCAAAACAAAAGCTGCAAAAGTGAGAGGTTTAGTGCTATCTTCTGATGGGAAACTTCAGCCACTAATGCATTGAACTATGAACGCCAAGGAGAAAAGATTTGTTGATTTATGTGACTGAATGGGAGAAAGGTTAGAATCTGTGTTTCATTTAGCCATTCAATCTCGACATAAATCAATTAGATTCTGGTTGTTGATACTTGAGAACTTAAAATGTTATTTAACTGTGAATTTCGGTCTCGAAAATAGACAAGTGGAAATCTCTTTGGGATTGTCTGAAAACGTGTGAGCAATTGTTGAAAATAGACAAGTTCTCTGCGTGTATCCAGAACCTCCTATTTAGCTGGGGGTTCTTGGACCTTTTAATATTGGGTGACTTCACTAAACCCCTTGTACTTGTAGTATTGAATCCTACATTCAGTCCCCTAAACTTTCATTCTCATTACTTTTTTTTGGACAAACATTCTCATTACTAACCCCCAATCTTTAAAAGCTCATCACCAACCCGTCCGTTTCATTGTCACCAAACCTGTACCTGTTTAATTGCCCATTTTATTGTTACCAAATCTAATTTTGGATTCTGGGCAGTTGCATCTTTGCCTTACCTATTTGGGCCGGGGCTGGCTGATATCAGGAGCACCTAGATATAATATATTATTTGAACGACAGGAATTAGTGTGCAGCAACATGAATTCAATGACGCCGACGTCACCATGCAAAAGAAGCAGTATCTCGTTCAAGGTTGACTAAACACCACAATACCTAAAACAAAATTTTATAAATCATTAGAAGCAAAAAAGGACTCAACAACAAAAGAATAGACTATACAGCCAAATCATAAAACTAGAACTAAAAATCTTGAAAGTAGACATCTTCTATACAAATTAATATTCTATTAGAAATTTATCATTAGAAAATTGAGATTCAGGCATAAAATTCTCCTTATTAGGATTTACAATTTAGCAATGGTATATCTATACTACTAGCAGAAAACCTTTTTAGAAACTAATTTTTAATCATGTGTTATATTACGATTTGTGTCACTTCACCTATTTAATTTTTTTGTTTCATTAAAAGTAATTTTGGATTATTAAATTTAGACTATATGTGGGTCATACTAAATATTCTCTAATTAATAATTTTGTTCCAAAATATATTCACAAGATTTTTTTAATATATTTTTTGTTTTAAATATATATAATATATATATATATATTATTTTATTAATTTTTGATTTCTTAAGAATATTAAATATTAATTTCGAATTTATTATTAAATTTATTATAAAAATAATTTTAATAATATATTAATATAAATATTCTCTAATTTATGAGTTATCTATACTATTAAAAATTCATTTTAACTACTCGAAGACGGGTTAAAAAGATGTATTAACTAATTCCAAATGATATATCTTTAATTTGATTAAGAATTAAAATTATTTAATATTATATTATTGGAATATATGATGAGCTTCATTACGGCTGATGTTTTTACGATGACAGTTTTTAAAATATTGTTTTAGCAAATTTACAAAATATTTAGACTACTATAAGATGGTTTAAAATACATTAGTTTGTTTTGATTATAAAATTAATTAAAAAGATTTATGTTCATTAGAAAAAGTTAGAAAAATGAACTAACCATTTTTGATTATTGAAGCATTAAATGAACTTAAATCAATCCAAAAATGCTAAATGAACAAATTATCATATTTAATCACATTTTCATAATGTCCTTTAATATCTTTTTTATTGATCTTTTTACGTTGACAGTTTTTAAAGAATTGTTTTAGCAAATTTCAAAATACTTAGACTACTATAAGATGGTTTGCAATATATTAATTTGTTTTGATTATAAAATTATTTAAAAAGATTTAAGTTCACTAGAAATAAGTTAGAAAAATAAACTAACCAATTTTTATCATAAAAATATTAAAATAAAATTAAATCAATCCAAAAATGTTAAAATAACAGGTTATCAAGGATTTCGCATTAGAGACTCTCATATATTTAAAATATAAAATCTATTAAAATTATAATATTGGAGTTTCTAAAAAATCTATCCATCCCAAAGTTTCTCAAATGAGAGACTTGAGGTTGAAGTTCCAAGATTTTTGAGAGACTCTCTAATACTATAATATTTTTATTATATTTTAAATATACGAGAGTTTTTTATGAGAAACCTTTGACGGAGATGTTCTAAGTATCTACTGAAAATAATAAGACACAACTACTAAAAATATAATAAATGATATCAACAAAACTAAGCATATTAAAAAAATTCTCACATTTAGCACCATATCATCATATTTTTTCAATTAATATAGATAAATTGAATAATTAACACACTTAATTTATAAAATATATATATATATATATATATATATATTTTTTTTGAAAAATCCATAAACCTGCGTTTTTTTAGCGCCGGTTAAAATATAGTTTATATTAAGAAAAGAAACTAAATCAAAACTTAGACCATATACAATGGAGTTGTTGAATTTTTAATTTAATAGTTGAAATTTTCTAATGATATGTTGAAACTTTCTATAAATCGTACATGGATTAAGTTGTGTTGAAAATTTTCAACTTGTTGATTTTGAGATAGTGGAACACATGGAAATTTTTCGGTGGATATCAATAAGAGAGAGAATGGAGTTGAGATATATATTATTTTTTACATCTACATTATTGAAGGCAATTATTGTATATGAAATTATATATATATATATATTTTTTTAAAGTACTTGACTCATTCAATTTAGACATAGAAAAAAATTGTCTATTTTTGAAACGTATCCCAACACAAAATCCTTAAAATACTCAAAATTATATAAATATTTATTATTTTCATATTTTATAAATAGAGACTTGACTCATTCAATTTGGAGACAGAAAAAAATTGTCTATTTTTGAAACGTATCCCAACACAAAACCCTTAAAATACTCAAAATTCTTCTATTATATGTGTACGTTCATTGATATCATATATACGTTTATATATAACATATATACGTTCATATAAACTATATATTACATGATACAATTAGAAAAGCAAAAAAAATCGTTGGAAATAATACAACAACATTGACGTCAATTGGAGAAGATGAGGTTGAGATATATAAAGACAATTATTGTATATGAAATGATATATTAAAAAGAAAATTATACAAAAAATCATTATTTTCATACTATATAAATAGAGACTTGTTTCATTAGATTTAGACACAGAAAAAAACTCATCTTCTTAACAATAATTTATTTTTAGCCTCATAAACTCTCGTTTTATCATTCTTGTCTTCTTTGAGAAAATGGATCCAAACAATAATCTTTACAACATCCAAAATTCTTCTAATTATCCTTTTAACTACCTAAACCCCAACAATTATCCATTTCAAAATCAATCTTCCAACCAACCCCGAAATATGCCAAATTATGGTTTTTCACCAAGTTTCTTCATGCCGTCAGCTATTCCAAACTATCATTCATATTAAGTTCAGCGATGTCATATTCACCACCTTCTAATTCTTCTACTCCGGCGGGTAATGAAAATGTTCTGGACTCTGGAGTAATTGAGTTTTCCGAATTTTCTACACAAATAGCTCTTGGTGGTATAAGTGGTGTTAATGAAGCCACTCCAAGTGCAGACGAGTCAACCCCTTCTCCTCGGAAAAGCCCCAAATGGACCACGGAGCAACTTGGTACTAGTGAGTGGGTGGATCAAATATGGAACATACAACGTTATTGACAGAAACCAAAAGAGTGAATCATTTTGGGGTAAAATTGCTGAGTATTGTAATAAGCATTGCTCATTTGATCCTCTGTGTGGTGGAGTTTCATGCAAAAATCATTACAACTACATGATCCAAAAATTGGAAAAATGGATTGACGCTTACGATAACGCTAAGCGTTTGAAACAAAGCGGGTGGTCAGAATTACAAAATAGAAATAAATAAAAATATTTAAAAATTATTTAACCTTTAAATTATTTTAAATAATTTCATTTGGTGATTGTTATTAAAAATCAATTACAAAAACATAAAATGAAATAAAAGGAATAAAATAAAAATGTGGGGGTATGGTGTTGAATCTTACTAAACAAGTCATTGTACAGTAAACAAAAAAAATCAATGAGTGTTGAATTATTGGGTGGAAGAGAGAGAAAAAGATGTGGAAGAGAGAGGAAATGATGTGGAAGATGTTAGTGTTGAAACCATTGTAGATAGTCTTCCAGCAATGAATGATGATGGTTGTAATCTATTATATAATGGGAGCTTTTCTCTCCATTGAGAGTGTCCACGTGTCCCATAAAATTAGCTTGATTTATTGGGCTTCGACAATTCAGCTTAAACTTTGGTATATCAAACAATTGGCCCAATGACCTATAGATCCATTAAAGAAGAAATCAGATCTCATCTTTGGCCGACAAAATTCCCCACGCATCTTCCTGACTCTTCTACTTCCTCCTCCCTCATCTAAATCGCACGGGGTAGGATGCCGTTAGTGGCCTTACCGCAGCGTTGGCCGATTACCGGAAAAAGCTCCTCCAACATAAAGAGCTCGAATCACATGCTCGAACAGGTTCGATTTCCCCTACTCCTTCCTACTTGAATTCGCCCATATTCAATTGTATCCTTCATTCATATGTTTATATTTACTCTCTGTCGAATCTGTAATTATTTCGAAAAAGGTTTGATTGAGTTGAATCTGGGGCTCTTTCTCCCTTTGGGAACATCAGATTAAATTGAATTTTTTAATGCGTGCCGATTATAGTGTTTTCTCAATTACTAAACAATACCCCTTTTCGAAGAAGATCTGAAGTTTCCTACCAACGGATTATTATTGTAGTATATGACATGTGATTAATAACAAATTGAGGTTTGTGGTCTTCCAGTACTTCGACCTCTTGGATACTGAAAGATGTAAATTTTTTTTTTCTCTAGCTAATAACCCATTGTTGCTTCTGTGAGATTATTGCTCACTGAATATTTTTTTACTGTGCTCTTTGGGGTCTGAAGGTCTGAAGCCAAATATCTTGCTTTTTGTATTTAAGTGATTGTCAAAGCTAGCAACGGTCCTCGGTATGTGGTTGGCTGCCGTAGCAAAGTGGATAAGGAGAAGCTGACCTCAGAAACTCTGTTGTTCTGGATATGATAACACTAACAATAATGTGAGCCCTTCCCCGAGAAGTAAGTTCGTTTCTTGGACATGTGTTTGGTTCTCTTATACCCTCATAGTGTTTCTCTACTTGACAACAATGTGGTTTTCGTTTTGATTGTAGGTATATCCCGTTGTGTATAACATACTGCAGTAAGACCCTGGTAACATTAGCTACTCTGCTGTGTGAGGGTTAGGTGATCAGATCAGAGAAATCAATGAATCTATTGAGCTACCTCTCATGAATCCTGAACTTTTCCTGAGTATGGATCAAACCAACGGCGGTAATCATTGTGTATATTCTTCCTTAATCCTTTCTTTCTATGACTCGAGACATTTTGTCTTTTTGATATCTAAATGCAGGGAGTCCTTCTGTATAGACCTTCAGGTACTGGGAAATCTTAACTAGCTAGGGCTATTGCCAGCAACATCGATGCCAACTTCTTGAAGGTTTAATTTTGTGCTATATTGATTTTTAGATTTTGATGTTATGGAATATTCTGGGTTTACTCAAATATATTTCCTGTTGTTAGGTTGTATCAAGTGCAATCATAGACAAATACATTGGAGAAAAAGCTAGGCTGACTCGGGAGATGTTTAGGTATGCACGTGACCACCAAGCAACTCTTTCCTTTAATGGGTGTATAAATGCTTCTTCCTCTTTTTGTATAGCTTCTATAAGGTTCGTACCATGTCAGCTGCTGCCTGGTGTTGACGGAGAACATCGAACTAAATTGTGGTAAAGTATGGTGCGCCAAACAGGACTGACTTCCCAGTTATGTTCCATTACACTAGAGGTGAAAAATGTACACCCAGAAAAAATTTGAGAAGCTCATGCAGCTTTTAAGTAGACTCCTTAGCGAACTCAACTACTCTTAAGAGGTACTTTCACTATAGTCTTTTTAACTGGTAACAAGATAGTAACTTCTATTAGAAAATAGAGCAAATAGAGCAAAGTGTATTATCATGTGGAATTCTTATGTTGCGTCTTCTCCCGCCTCCTAACTCATACATATTTACTTCCCTAGATTGAGGTTCTGAGTAGCATGAGACACCTTCATATGGTGATCCCCAGTCAATCTTGATCTGAAGCCAGCAAAAAAATTATGATAGACAAACATTTCACTAGCAAAATTAGTGATATCGGTCTAACTCGCCTGGTACCTCCCTATGTGGCTGATAGCTTCAGTAATTATCACATGACTTATGCAGCCGGTAAGAATCTAAACGTCCATCATTTTTTCGATGTCTGCACATGGAACCAGTGTTGATGTTTGTTTTCCCTTTGTTGTACGAAAAAACAGGTACATTTTGTTACATCAACCCTGAGTATCAGCAAACCGGCTTGCTTGGAATGAAATCTGACATGTACCCTTTTGGTGTGGTGCTTCTGCAACTCAGAACAGCCATGCCAGCAATGGGGTTAGCCATAAAGTAGAGATAGCGATCGAGAATACCAAGTTTTGGATCCAACAGTATCAGAATGGCCTGAAAAAGAGACTATGGAGTTGGCTAATTGGCTTTGCAGTGCTGTGAGCTGAGGAAAAATGACAGACCTGATCTTGCTTCAGTACTGTTGCCGGCTCTGAACAGGTTAAGAGAGTTTGCAACAGAGTATCATGAGCGTGAGAACAAGTAAAGCCTAAAAAATCTATACAATATTAATCGAACGCGAAACTTAAAAGTCACTGTAGTGCATATTCTAATATAGTAAATGAGTTTAATTTTTAGTTGAGAAAGATCATCAACAAGGATTTTTTTCCCTAATATATTTAGATTTTCCTACACCATTTTGCACACAAAAAAGGTTTTCTTAAACTGTAAAATAATTGTTGCAAAAATCTATTGTAGCTTTCGTGTGATGATCTATTGTGTTTGAAGTGATTTTAGATAAGGATTAGTGCATATAATTTATTGTTTGTTAATTTTGCTCTTCCAAATATAACAACACCCATCTTATCAAACAAACAATGGTTTACTAACATTGTCTACAAATTTTTTTTTAAACAATATTCACTATTAACCAAGTTTGTAATTTTAAAGAAAATAATCCATATATGTCAACTCCACTTCGTATTAATATATTAATATAGGTTATCAAATGATTCATGTTTAGAAAAACAACATCTCAAAACTCAACGACATGCAATAGTTTAATATTTACAAAATAAAATTGGGAAGAAAAATATTTAAAAAACTACAATAAATCGCCCTATATAAATCCAAACATGAAAAATCTCAAACATCCACAAACCAAAAAAAATAAATATAAACACATAAAAACCTAGAAAAATAAAACATATGCATCAATCTCACTACATACATTCATTGTGATTTAAATAACAAAAAGTACAAATTCACAGTCCATCGATATGTCATTCAAAAATTTAAGAACCATACAAAAACAAACCTCTTTATGGACCAAGTTGATTTTGAACATGTTAAGCAATGGAGTGATGTAAGATTACAAGATGAAATCCACCATTCCTCATAAAATCTTCCATCCATGTCTGTCAGATTTTCACGGCAATGTTATCATGGTTACTTAATAAAATCGTCCTAATTTGATGTTTTGTCTTTCTGCGTGTCAGTGATTTTGATGGACTGCCAAATCCGCCAATTAAAATCCGAACTGGTGGGTATCCACAAATATCTCTAAGTTAGTCCCATTTGCACATGTGTATGGGCAAACCAAATTCAAGGGAAGTAGTAATATCCTGTGAAAATTCCAAATTACATGACGCAAAGAATTTGGGAAAACCTGGTCGCTTACAAATAAAACAAGTTTGTGGCGTTGTAAGTTCATGATCTTTACTTTGTGAAAACCAAAAATGAATATGTTGTCATTTTTTTTTTTTTTTTGCTACTCAAATTTTGTTTAAAGTCTTACTGTATGTGTTTTCTTAGGGATTAGAAATATTATCATTTTTAACACCAAATTCTCAAGAATCATTTGTTTAAGTATGTAGACATCTAGAAAAACCAATGCAGGTATGGTCGAGTCAATCTTAGATTTGGTGGCAGTTAATTTTATATTTGGGTTATTACTGATGTTTTTCAGTTCTTCATTGTTGATTTGAGGTTGTGAGGAGGAAAACGACAAATAAACCCCCACAAACCTTTATCACAAACAAATCCATGCGGGGTTGATGACAACTAGAAGACGAAATTTAGATTCAATTGCCTTTGCCCAAACTTTTTTTTGTCACAAACTTTTCTTTCATAAATTAAAGTTCAAAAGTACAACAAATAGAGGGAATTATCCATCCTATAACATTACCATTACAAGATTCAAATATAATTAAAGAAGATAATAACTCAAACGAGAGAGACTGCGGAAATAAGACAAAGCTCAAATGCGTCGAACCGAACATCACGACAGAATCGGAATCGGAAAATTTAATTACTTTATGTTGTGATTTTGAAAGACAACTTTTACCCTTGCAAATCGCCGCGAAGACAATCCCTTATGTTGAAGAAGATAGCAAATAGGGTATAAAGTTGAAGTAAGTTCCCAGTGTTGAAACCTGGTAAAAACAGCTCATTAGCTGCCGCTAAAAATATAAGAAAAAAAAAATTCAAAACAATAACTTAGTTTAGCGGATAAAAATCAATAGCCACCACTCTTACATCACTCTTACAATGGACACTGAAAATACATTAAGGGGAAGAAGAAAATATGGACCAAAAAATATGTCAACAGCAGTAAAAGAAGAATGATGACAGTCTACGTTGAACGGATGGAGAAACCTACAAACGCCGCGGGGGCTTGAAGCCAACTAGTGAATGATAATCATAAGAAAAAGAAATCAAAATTAAATGAATGAAAAATTATGTTATAGTGGCTGCAAATTTCAGCTGAAAAGAATTCAGAGGCAAATATATATCTTTTTATGTCAACCCTAAATTTTGGTCGAGGGCAATTTGTTTTAATAACCAATTATTAAAATATAAAAACTAGGATTTTTAGTTTTAGACTCGGCAATTGCATCTTTACCCTACCTATTGCAGATTTTACATTAGATTGTTAGTGGTCTAAAACCTAGCCGCCGACCGACTTTTTCTCATCTCGTTCTCACCTCTCTGGCGCGTCCGGTGCCGTCCGGTGTCGCCTCGTCGCCGAAGAGGGCTCTTTCTTCTTCTTTTTGTAGATTATTTATCTTCCCTTCGGTGGTGTTGTCCCTTGACCTCTGAAACCTCAGGATCTATTCTGGTGTGGCTCTGTTTTGGGTCTGTGTGTGGAGGTTCACAGCTGGTTCTCCGGGTTCGGCGTGGGATGGCACTGTTTGTCGACATCAGGCTCTCCCCTGACCTTCCTGTTATCTCTTTGTGGTAGCGTCTGTGAGCCTCGAATCCGGTCTCGTCCTCGATGGAGCTTCGTCTCTGGGGGCTTGTGCCGTGTATGGAGTTTCGATTTAGTGAGCCTGGAATCCTGGAGTCCGGTTTCTTTAGTTGTTAAGTTTTTTTCCGCCGGTCTAGTTGTGAGGTCTTCTCCTCCTTTGTCTTTGTTTCGTTAGTGATGGCAGCGTCTCCAGGCCCCGTCGGTGCTTTGCTTCAAGTTGTTCGTCATCTTTCTGCCTCCCTTTGGTGGTTGTGCTCTTGTGTGGAGTGTTGCTTGGATCGAGTTGTTTCTCCAGCGTGGGGGTGTCGTGTGTCGCCTTGAGTTTCAGATATGGTGTTTTGGTCCCTGTCTTTTGCTCCGTTTCTTCTGGTCTTGCTAGTTTCATGGAGGTCCTTCCTTTTGGTTGGTTTAGCTTGAGGTGCGTGTGCCGGAGGAGTTGGTGTGGTAGTTTGTAGATATTGGTCTCTCTTCTTCAAGCCATGGTTATGAGATATGTGATTTGGGTGTTGGCGGGTTGTTGCGGGTCTTGAACAATTCTGTTCTTCTGTGGTGTTGGCTATGAGCGGGAATGATTATTTATCAGTAATCATACATTGTGTTGATTTCTGGATTTGATTTGTATATTTTTGCCTTTTTTGTGCTTCATGTGTCACTACTGTTGAAGCGGAATATCTAGCAAACCACAGTCAGAGATGGCTTCATGTAATATGAGGTAACATTCTCTATTTTGCTGTATATTTTTTATGTCGAAGTGTTTGATTTATTTGTAACTTCATAAGGACTGCTCTAGAGAGCTACCAATCACTATCAAATTTCCGAACAACTAGCAATTCAACGGTCTCTAAGACCAAAAACAATCAGTCTACCAAAAACCACGCACACTAATCACTACGCAATTTACCGCACAACAAATCAATCAATCAATCAACATGAAATGAAAACAAGCAATTACCACACACATATTCACGCAATCTAATGATCGGTCGGATGCGTCATCAGTCCGTGTTGAGGTCATGATGAACGGTCGTCAGTTCCGCTCATCATTTAGTTTCACACAGTAATCCATTTGCTTTCAGAACCATCTCAATCATGCAAATAGTTACTATGCTACTCAAAACGATCAGCTGAACACTCTACATCCACCGCATACATAAAACGATATATCATACATCATAAGGTTTTTTTTAGTACATGGTCCTGATCAGAGTCCGTACATAAGGCTGTCATCATATCCAAAAACCCATACGACGCTGCTATACATCAGAAAAGTCAAAGACGATACCGCAAAGTCGCCTATCCGCCGATCTATCTACAAGACAAAAAGTTAGTGCCCCCACTTATCTGGCCTAACTACTCCTATCCTAACCTAACGCCTCCAGCAAGACCGAAATGCCAACACCACTGGCAAAACGGCTCGCTGGAGTATCCGCTGGCAAGTGCGCCAGGAGGGTGTGGCGGGTGTGCCTCTCGAGATGTTGCTCCGACATGTTATGGCTCGGCGATATGGCAAAGATAAGCATCGTGATCTGCGCGGCTATATACTTGAAAAACTGGGGCAAATGCTGAGTGCGGTCCGCGGATGCCTGATGATCATAACCACCACACAACTGACAAGGAGAAATCGGCTCGGTCGGGGGATCCAGGAAACAATCGGGTGCGAGATGACCCTGACCTCTACACAACTGGAAAGTTCTCACTGGCTCGGGTCTGGACAACGGAACAACCGGTAACTGAACAACGGGTGGCTGTCTGGACTCGGGATCTCTGTGACTAGATCCAGCTCGGTAATCCTCTGTTACTAGGACTCGGCACGGCTCTCCAAAGGGCATACACGTTCCTGATCCAACGGTGGGACAAGTCGATGCTCCATGGCCCTCGTGACCACATAACGGACAGTGATCGGGTCCCGGTACTGGATGGTACGGCTCTCGAAGACGCGGGTCTACTGCTTGGGGACACCAATGCAAATGAAACTCACACACTCCACACCCACTGCATGCTCTGTTCTCTGGTACTGCTGGTGGTGCCTCTACCATCTCGGCTGGTGGCGAAACTGACTCAAACTCTGACTCCGTAGATGCTGGTGATGTGACCATGTCGAGCGGTGTACGGGGTGATCCAGGACGTAGATCCTGATGATGGAAAGGTCCAACCTGCTGCTCCAAGATATCCTCTAACATAGCTACCTGCTCACCCACCTGCTGCTCCCAGTGTGGATGCTGCTCCGGGTCTACAGGCTCCATATCCAAGTCGAAGCCAAACGGTAGCGGGCTCAACAAATAATCCTCTACACGAAGCGGCGGGGGAAACTCGGGCACCTCAAGAAGTGATGCCTGATACATCGGTGGTGCGTCTGATGCTGCAAGTATCTGTGGCACATCCGGCTCTGGCCACTATGGCGGTAACTGTAACTCCATATCCGCTCCTCCCAAAAATCTCATCATATCTCCATAAGGGTCTCGGCTCCCGCATCATCCTCCATATATGCATGTAACGTGTCCGGCAGGGGCGACCAGTCTATCTGTGCTGCTCTGGCACCCTGTAACTATCGCAAGGGAACTGGTGGACGATCCGACATATGTGATCCTCGTGAATGGCCTGGCGATGCTGGGTATCTCTGAAACTGCTCCAACTGTCCCTGCTGCGAACCAACTGATCCCTGCTGACTCATGCCTCTCAACTGAAACTACTCTGCGCACGCACACACACACCCCTCCACTCCACCCAGGACACACTGCTGTAAGACTGCAATCAAAAACACAAAAATGAGTTAGTACAAATAATACGAAAATTCTATTTTCCCATCCCAATCCCGGTTTAAACGGACGCGGCTCGGTTTCCTAATGGATGCTTGTGTGACACATTTGACTCGATAAAACACGGAAAACACTCAAAAATGAAATGTTTCGAAACCCATGCAGATGTGTCACACAAGCATCAATTAGGAAACCGAGCCGCGTCCGTTAAACCCGGGGTTGGGATGGGAAAGTAGAATTTTTTTGTATTATTTGTACTAACTCGTCTTTGCGCTTTTGATTGCAATCTTACAGCAGTGTGTCCTGGGTGGAGTGGAGGGGTTTGTGTGTGCGCGCAATGTAGTTTCAGTTGAGCAGCATGAGTCAGCAGGGATCAGCCGGTTCGCCGCAGGGTCAGCTGATTCAGCTTCAGGGATGCCTAGCTTCGCCAGGCCATTCACGAGGATCTCATATGTCGGATCGTCCACCCATTCCCTTAAGACAGTTACAGGGTGCCAGAGCATCACAGGTAGACTAGTCGCCTCTTCCGGACCCGTTACCTGCATATATGGAGGATAATGCGGGGAGCCGAGACCCTTACACACATATATGATGGGATTTTTGGGAGGAGCGGATGTGGAGTTGCAGTTACCGCCACAGTGGCCAGAGCCGGATGTCCACAGATACTTGCAGCAGCAGACGTACCACCGATGTTTCAGGCACCGATTCTTGAGGCGCCCGAGTTTTCCCCGCCACTTCGTGTGGAGGATTATTTGTTGAGTCCGCTACTGTTCGGCTTCGACCTGGATATGGAGCCTATATACCCGGAGCAGCATCCACACTGGAAGCAGTAGGTAGCTATGTTGGAGGGTATTTTGGAGCAGCAAGTCGGACCTTGTCATCAGCAGGATCTACGCCTCGTACACCGCTCGACATGGTCACATCACCAGCATCTACCAAGTCAGAGCTCGAGTCAGTTTCGCCACCAGCCGAGATGGTAGAGGCACCGCCAGCAGTACAAGAGAGCAGAGCATGCAATGGATGTGGAGTGTATGAGTTTCATTTGCATTGGTGTCCCCGAGCAGTAGATCTGCGTCTTCGAGAGCCGTACCATCCAGTACCGGGACCCGATCACTGTCCGTTATGTGGTCACGAGGGACATGGAGCATCGACTTGTCCCACCGTTGGATCATGAGCGTGTATGCCCTTTGGAGAGCCGTGCCGAGCCCCAGTACCAGAGGATTACCGAGCTGGACCTAGTCACAGAGATCCCGAGCCCAGTCAGCTACCCGTTGTTCAGTTACCGGTTGTTCCGTTGTCCAGACCCGAGCCAGTGAGGACTTGTCAGGGTCATCTCGCACCCGATTGTTTTTTGGATCCCCCAACCGAGCCGACTTCTCCTTGTCATTTGTGTGGTGGTTATGATCATTAGGCATCCGCGTGTTACCGTGGACCGCGCTCAGCGTCCACTCCAGTTTGTCAGATGTGTGGCCGCGCAGGTCACGTTGCTCATCTTTCCCGATAGCCGAGTCACAGCATGTCGGCGCACCATCTCGAGAGGCACACCCGCCACACTCTCCCGACGCACCTGCCAGCGAATACTTCAACGAGCCGTTTTGCCAGTGGTGTTGGGCATTTCGGTCTTCCTGGATGCGTTAGGTTAGGATAGGAGTAGTTAGGCCAGGTAAGTGGGGGCACTAACTTCTTTTTGTCTTGTAGATAGATCGGCGGATAGGCGACTTTGCGTGTCGTCTTTGAATTTTCTGATATATAGCGGCGTCGTATGGGTTTTTGGATATGATGACGGCCTTATGTACGGACTCTGATCAGGACCATGTACTAAAAACCTTATGATGTATGATATATCGTTTTATGTATGTGGTGGATGTAGAGTGTTCAGCTGATCGTTTTGAGTAGCATAGTAACTATTTGCATGATTGAGATGGTTCTGAAAGCAAATGGATTACTGTGTGAAACTAAATGATGAGCGGAACTGACGACCGTTCATCATGACCTGAACACGGACTGACGACGCATCCGACCGATCATTAGATTGCGTGAATATGTGTGTGGTAATTGCTTGTTTTCATTTCTGTTGATTGATTTGTTGTGCGGTAGATTGCGTAGTGCTTAGCATGCGTGGTTTTTGGTAGACTGATTGTTTTTTGTCTTAGAGACCGTTGAATTGCTAGTTGTTCGGAAATTTGATAGTGATTGGTAGCTTTTCTCAGATTCGTTAGAAAGGCAAGGTGTTAATTTTATTTTAGTTTTATTCCGGGTTTTGGAGCTGATTAAGAACAGTTGTGTTCAACCGTCAATTCACGAGGGAACGGACTTATAGTGTATTGTTATTTAATCACGAGTAACCGTCGGGTACGTGATTAAGTAACCATATTCCTATGGGAAAGTGATGTCGGGGATAGATCGGGATGAAACTAATTGTTCCAGTGAGTTGTTGAATTGAATGTAGGACAGAATGGCGATGCGATGTGAATACGAGACCGAACCCGAACCCGAAAGCGAGATGAAGTGTCAAGACGTCGTGAGACAAGTAGACCGGACCGTGAAGCAGTGGTAGACATCGTCAGTGGAAAATGTATCAGCTTATCAAGCGATCGACAGGAAGAAGCTGCGAAGTATGATGAGTTAGCAAAGAGATTTGGAAAAGAAGGCCGATGTTAATGTCGAGACCGATGGAGCCAAATAAGAGTTAAAAAAGACAGGAAGACAAGACTAAGAACCAGAGCGGAATTGTTGTGAAGATCAGTTGGGTAGAACGTAATGAGATAAAAAAAAAATGGCAGTGATGTCAGGGTCATCAAAATGCAGCAGTGATCGAGTATAGAAGCGTCGGAGTGAAGTGATGAAGCAACTTGCAGGGTTCTGAACCGATTTGAAGTCTGCTAGTGACGGAGAATTCGGGGACCGAATTTCTATAAGTGGGGAAGTATGTGATACCCCGTATCCAAAATACGGTCAACGGGCAGCAGAAAGTCAACCAGGGGCAAAATTGTCATTTTACCAAAGTCAGAGGTAATTATGCCAAAGTTCAAGACGGAAGCTGAGACGGGCCAAATTTTCATGTTTAACAACATAAAGAACATTTGGAAGACCAGGAATAGAAGAAACGGAGCAGAAACATGTTTTACGGCTTGTCGGGAATGGAAACCGACAAACCCGAAGAAACTTCAAAAATTCATAACCGGAGCTACGTAAGTCCGAACGGAGTGATTCGACTTTCTAAATTCATCTAATATCAAGGAGAATCATTTTTGTAGGTTTTGGGATTTATGGAAATGGTGAGGGATTTTCTAAAAAGTCAAACGCAAAACCGAAGAAACCGAACCAACGGAAAGAAGTGGGTTAAGGGCTGGTTTATTTCGGTTGAGGGAAGGGTTTTTGGTTACTCAGACACTCCTGGAGACAGGTGTGACTCTGTAGATGGCGCCACCTTTCTCTCTTTGCATGCAATGCATGAGAATGGTTTATGAACATGGAAAACATTGTTTGACAACTCTCATTTTTGGCCAAAAAACCTCTCTCTAATCCTCTCTCCATGACCTCTCTCTCCTCTCTCTCTCTATTCATCCACATTCATCCCATCTGTCCAGAAATCCTTTGCATCTTCAAACTTTTCTCCAAGAACATTCATAGTTTTCTTCATGCCTTCCAACACCAAAAATCCCATAACTTCTTCATTATAAACCCAAATAACCTTCTGCAAAGTGCTATAGCTTCCTCTCACTCTCCTCTACAATCTACATCCAGCCACCGTCGTCTCTGTCGCCGGAGCTCGCCGGAATCTGTCCGGAAAGCATCCGCGGATTAGGGTTTGATGGATCTCTCTCTTCCTTCACCAGATCTGAACGTTTTGAAGCCATGGATGGCTAGATCTTTTCTTTTCGGTCAGTTTGATAGGTGGATCGTCTTTTGAGTCGCCGGAAAAGGGGTGAACCGGCCGGTCAACGCCGGACCACCGTCGGTCAACGCCGGAAAAGTCGCCGGAGAAGCTCCACCGCCGCCGTTTCTTCAAGCCGGTTCTTCAGTGGTTGGGTCAGCATGGTTTGGTTCAAGATTGGGTTTGGTTTAGCCCTTGTCAACGGTTAGATCAAATTGGTCAACGTTTGACCAAAACCGGTTTAACCTAGCTGGTTTAAATTAGACCGGTTCAGTTGGTTCAGCTGGTTCAGTGGTTCAACCGGTTTGGTTTGGGAAGTCAACCGGTCCAAGTCGGTCAACTCTTCGGTCAACAGTCAACGTCGTGGTCAACGCCGGTCAACGCGTTGACTCCGGCCAGTGAAGACTTGCGGTTCTCGTCAGGGTGTTCGGGAATCTTCGGAGTTCGAGTTCGGGCATTCGGGAAGTTCGGGTTCCAGTTCGATGGTCTCGGGATTCATACCGTGTCAGAGCCGCCATTTCCGCACCTATCTCACCGTGAGTCGGCTCATAAACCTTTAGATTCATATAGACCGGGAATCGAGAAACCGTAGTACTAGGATTGCATACCCGTTAATAACTTGATTAGTAATTGGTAATTAAATGGACGTTTAATGATAAACCGGTTAGGATCGAATAAGCATGTTAGGGTTTGAGAATTAAAAGGTTAATCGATTGTGTGCCGTTAGGTTGTTAGTAATAATTTTTTGATGCATTCATGTAGATACCGTTTGATTAGGACCGTATATGCATCTATATATGTATAAGAACGATAATGAATGAATCTATATACGGGAATTAAGACGACACTAAAATACGAGTTAAACCTAAATGAACGTATATAATATTATAACGGGATTGGGGTTTAGGTTTAATAGCGGGAATGGGTAATGAATCAATTAATTAATAATGAGACGTCGGGGAGTTAGTAAGTTTACTAACTCTAAACCGACGTATCGAGGGGTTGTTATAAGATATCTAGAATGAGATATTAAAGGAAGTGGTGTGAGTTGTAAGCCGTCTACGGGTTAGCAATCCGCTAACCCAAGGTAGCGGATAAGAACAGATTAAAAGACTTAGAAACCCTAATAGGCCTGCTTGTGTTGTGATTGTTGTGATTGATGTGATGATTGTGATTGCGTGATTATTGTGATTGTTGCTGTGAGTTTTGTGTGCAGGCTTGTTAGACTGCTCGGTGTTGGGCCGAGCAGTTATTGCGGACACTTACTCCGGTCACGGGACCGGGTAAGTTAGTTGTTGCTGACTAGGAATCTTACTTAGTCAGAGCGGTGGTAGAGTAGCGGCTTGCGGAATGGTTGGGGATTTATTATTATTGTTGATTGATTGTGTGATATGTGCTATAGTCCCAGCGAGTCTGCGTGTTTATATTTCTGCACTAGGACTCTAGGGTGCGTTAGACTCCGCAAGCCTAGGTTTGTTTACGTTCCAGTACTTCCGACCCGATTGGATCCTCGGGTTTTACCTAACCGGACCATGGTGATTCCGGTTATGGTGTTAACCTATCAGGTGACGCCGGTAAGTGTGTGATTCGGAGAATACGGGGTCATGTCCTAGGGCCGAATCACATGGAAACTCTGGCTATCTAGGGGTAGTCCGAGTCAACGCGTATCGATGGACGGAGAACGGTGTCTTATTCGTGGGACCTTGTGTACACGTTTAGGAGTCGTGGGTTAGTTACCATATAGGTGACGATGTAAACCCGTGGAAGTTACCGAGATCGTAGGGCCCAGTGTTGTTTTGTTATTTCCTTTATTATGCGGTAGATAGACCGAGTCCAATCGAGGACATGTGCCGCAGTGCCTTCGATTTCCCTAATTCTCCTTATCTTTGGCATTGATTGTGTGTTGTGGGTTTATCACGATGTGGTAGTGCGTGATCGACCATTTCTTTCATTGATTGTTATTTTGGGGTTTTGGGTTGGGACTTTGTAGACATTAGATAGACTAGAAGCCATTAGTGGGGAGCCAATTCACTGGGTGATCTTAGATCGCTCATTAGACTCTTTTCTTGTTTTTCAGGTTTAGCAGCGACGGACGCGGGAGGTACTCGGTGTAGTTTCGGGATGGCTTGTGACGGGATTTGATTCGGGGTTTTTGATGTTTTATTTCGGTTCGGCATCTGCGTCATTTCGTGTTTCTGATTGATTGTGTGTTTATAGCGATGATTGTTTGTAAAACCCATTAAATATTGTATTTAACGTTTGATTACTCAAAAATGAAATTGTTTCCCTGATAGTGGGTTTCGTCCGAACCGACACAACTCGTTGAAGTAGTACGAGTGGTACCGCTTGTATTATGGATATGAGGATAGCGGAGTCGAAGATGGATTGATGCGAGCCTTTGTCTCAAACCGAGAAGCGAAAACAAGGTAAACAAGGTTCGATTTTTAGCTTCTGGAACATGAATCTGTGATGATTAGGTGTTGGTTAAGGATATCTAGCAGTGGAATGAAGGTTAGGAAGTAGTATTCACGTTCGATTTCGCAAGTTTCTGAAAAATTTCATTTTTGTGATGAGACTTGTCTGATGCGCGAATTTGACAGATGTAAAACGTGAATGGACTGCATATATTGCTTGGATTGCTGTTGTTTATGATACTGATTGTGCGAAATTGTTCTTATATCTTTGTTGCAGATGCCTCCTCGCAGACAGCCTCGTAAACGCGGCAGAGCTACTCCAGCAGCTGCAGATCCGACTCCTCCACCAGATGAGTAGTTTATACGCGACTCGACACCACCTGAACCTTATCAGAGAGATTGTGAGGCCATACAGTTTCCTTGGCCTAAGGAAGATCGACAAAAGATTCCGACAGACAAGGTATGGGATGGACGTTCATCCAGCCAAATTTGCTGATTATTGGACTTGCAGAGTCTTAGGCATCGATGAGCAGGTGCTTGCATTGGTTAAGGGAATTGGTTTGGGGACGATGCATACGCAGTACTACGAGCTATACCCTGATTTGGTGAGACAGTTGCTAGCTACTTGTAGGGTCTACTACCCCGATGAGAGCCGCATGAGAGCTGCAGATGAGAGCCGCAGGAGATCTGCAGATGGTATCTTTACCTTCATGAGTATGGGAGCCAGGTATCGGATTCCACTTCTAGATATCTGCTGTATTTATGGATTCAACGTGGAGCCTACACGTTGCTTTATGGCTCTTGAGTGGGATAGACAGGAAGCACATTATTTTGGGACCATTTTGGTAATGGCCCATATGACTCTAGGACTACGAAGTAGATTCAGGTCAGGCATCCTGTTCTTCGATATGTGATACACATCTTGGGATACACACTGTTGTGCAAAGCTGAAGCGAACATGATGCGAAAGAATGAGCTGGAGGCGCTCTTCATTGGGCTGAGAGAGCTGTTTGCTGATTCCGACTTGAGAGATCCTACCAGGGATCTGAACTTAGGAGCTGTGTTTGCTCATCATTTGTGCTCTCTGATGAAGAAGGCATTTGATGGAGCTAGTGTTGAGACAGTGGGGAGTCTGCTTACTCCTATCTTTCGACATTGCAGGATCCCTTTAGAGGGTCAGGAGCGTGATGCTAGAGAGGTATTCATGGATTTTAGCCATCTGCAGAGTGCTACATGGTTGAAGGAGGGACGTATATGAGTCTATTATGACACACACGCTAGGAAGCGTGGTGTAGATCTTCCTGCTGCTGATCTGGCCAAGATTGATACATTGGATGCGTTGGGTTTCCAGCCTCCTACGAACGAGCAACGCAGTGTACCTACGATGGCCCATCCTCTGGGTAAGCCTTCTACACGGCCTTCTTCTTCCTCTGCGCCTGCGTCCGAGCTTGCTGCTGCTACATTTGACATTGGTCTTTATCCAGCTCCATCGGTATCAGTGAGCGAGATGTCTAAGGGTGAGTGGAGAGATCGTCAGGATGGTATATTACGGAGCATTTGGGAGTTCATGCGTGGCTGCACTTGCAGGAGACAGCCACAGGTTCATCAGCCCGTCCCTGTTCGTCGTCGTCGCCAGCGTTCTCCGACTCCTGTTCTCTCGAGCGGTTCTGATAACTAGGATTTTTCAATCCTTTGAGGTATCAATTCCTCAAGCTTATCGAAGTAGCTTTAAGGTATCGAACCTATTCTGGGACGGATAAAACCAATACGCACACACTAAACCTTCAGAGTCAAATCAAACAATTTGGTTTTAGTTTCTAGCAATCCTAACGAATTCAAATCAAGCCGAAGTAAACAAAAGCAAATAAACAAACGATTCAATCAATGACAAGAATAAGGCCCAAGGGTTAGGGTCAACGGGTAGGTGACTCGGGATGATCATGAAATCCTAATTCAAACTTCTAAAAGCTAATCCCCTAGTAAGGAACACACCAAGTAAATCAGTTTAATCTCTTAATACCAATTCTTCACTTAATCTTAACTCAAGAACAAATCATCATTTGTGAATTAAAATCAAACGAGCATTCAAACAGGTTCCAATTAGCAAACAATCACTCTAGACATACATTTTCATGTGCTAGAATGTGAAAGTCCTAACAAAGCTAAATACTGGAATTTCATCGAACATGTTGTGAACAAGAAATTCTAAACATCCTAATCAATGTGATCAAGATTAACTAGGCATTAAGCACACTTTGCTAGATGAGATTCTAAACAATTAACCACTAGAATTCTATTGATCACCCCTAATCAACCTAATCCTACCCAACCCACAAGCCTATGGAGAACTACTCACTAATCATAACTAGATCAACAAAACTCATAGGAATAGAGTTGATCATGGAGATTGGTGAGGGATTGAGAGATTTGTAGAAGGAATAAAAAAGAAAATACTAGATTAATCTCAAGAATCAAATTTGTTCTTACAAAAGAGTTTAGAACATCAAAAACAGCTTAAGAAACAAATAGAGATAGGTTTTTGGCTTAAATAGTCATTAGGGTGCGAGCCGGGTCAACCCGGGACAAGCCGGGTGTTGACCCAGATCCAAGTCAATTTTTGGGATCTGTATTGGCCAGGCTGGTCAATATGGTGGCCGATATGACTTCCTGCTGGGTCGTATTGTCCAGGCTGGCCGATATGGTGGCCGATATGAATTTTTCTGCTGTGTCGTATTGTCCAGGCTGGCCGATATGGTGGCCGATATGAACTTTTCTGTTGTGTCGTATTGTCCAGGCTGGCCGATATGGTGGCCGATATGGACTTTTCTGCTGTGTCGTATTGTCCAGGCTGGCCGATATGGTGGCCAATATGAACTTTTCTGCTCTTAATCCGAGAGTGCATATCGGCCAGTCTGGTCAATATGGTGGCCGATATGAACTTTTTGCTGGGTCTTCCTTAGTCCTTTGAGCTCTAGACTCCACTTCCAAGCTCACCAATACTCCTTGCACCTGCAACACACCAAAAACACTCCAAATGCAAGCCTAGAATGCCTAAACCTAGCTATAGATGATCCTATACTCTAAACACACCAATGAGTAAAGAAATGAAGCTAAAGGAAGCTAAAAAGAAGTAAAGCATGATCCTAACAATAGCCTAAATGCATGGAAATACAAGTATATCAGGTTCTGATCACATGGCTGGCATTGATGATGAGAGCGAGTGAGATTAGTCTCATTTTCAGACTATCGGTTCTGTTTCTTTTTCACTTCTTCTTTTGACTACTCGCCAGTTGTTCCCCGAGTGCATCAGGGAGCGAGAGCAGCTGCTGTAGATTGGAGGCCATTACCTGATCTGTTACCTCCTTCTCTACAGGACGATGCAGGTACCGTAGACCCGACCGCATGAGTGATGGGATATTTGGGATTCACAGACTATGAGTTTCCGCCGTTGCCACCTCAGTTTGAGGCACCTATAGTACCATCGGGGATGCAGCCGCCGGTGCTTGAGGAACGTGATGTGCCGTTACCCTTCAGCTTACACGAGTTGGACTTCATTCCACTTGGTGGGGAGGACTTTCAGTTAAACCCGTTACACGCAGCCTTCGATATGGACAGGGAGCCGTTAGATCCGGAGCAGCATGTGCTGTGGGCGCAGCACATGGACGAGCAGATGGCGATACTCGAGGACGTCTTGGAGCAGTAGATTGGGCCGCATCATCAGCCAGGATCGCCACAGAGGTCAGGAGCTCCATCACCTGACTTCACCGAGCCACTCTTAGCGATGGAGTCAGCCACATGAGTTGAGCCGATGTCGACGGCAGGGTCGGACTTGCAGTTTGAGTCAGCTACATCACTAGAGGCACCACCAACCGAGCCAGTTGCATCACCGGAGGTTCCACCAGCAGACACACCAGACTCAGTACCGCAGATGCCAGTGTACCGGACGTGTAGTGCCTGCGGAGTTCAGGTTTTCCATTTGTATTGGTGTTCACGACCAGTTGATCCGCGCTATCGTGAGACGTATCAGCCGGTGCCGAGTCCGTATTATTGCCAGGTGTGTGGTATGGACGGTCATCTTGCACCTATTTGTCCGATCGCGGGGCCCGGACCACGTATGTCAGACGCAGAGCCGCATCGTGCCCCATTGCCTGAGGAGTATCGACCTATACCGAGTCGCCGAGACGGTGGGCTTATTCGACAGTTAGTTATTCAACAGCCAGCCGCGCAGCCACCCGTAGTGCAGCCACCATTGATGCAGCCACCGAGACCATCGAGGTCTTGCAGGAGGTGTGGAGACGAGGGGCACAGAGCGTCCTCTTGTTCTCGTCGGTCCAGTTCTCGTCGGTCCCGTTCAGCGCCAGTTGTTTGTCAGATTTGTGGAGGTCAGGGACATCGAGCAGCCGAGTGTTTTCAGGAGCCTTCTTCGGGGTCTGTTTCTTCCTGTCAGCTGTGTGGAGCGACAGATCATCATGCAGCAGCTTGTTACCGTGGGCCACGCCCAGAGCCCGTTCCGGTTTGTCAGATTTGTGGTCGCAGAGGTCATGTAGCACAGTTGTGTCCGATGGCAGGGCCGCAGTAGGTTGGACCGCCGACCAGAGACGCACACCCACCATACCCTCCCGGCACACCTGCCAGTGGTTACCACCGCGAGCCGCGATGCCGTTTGTGTTTGGCATTCCGGTCGTGTTGGGGCTGTTAGGTTTAGGATAGTTAGGCCAGGTAAGTTGGGCACTAACTATGTTGTTGTTGTGTGTATCTAGATCGGCGATTCTCGCATGTTGTTTCAGACATCTCCGGGGTATGACGGTGCAGTTTGGGGGTTAGGGTATGGATGACGGACGTCTCGTGGTTGTATTTCTGTTTTACTTATGTATTTAAAAACCTCGAAACATGTGTGTGTTGTTGTTCTTATGTATGTATGTGATGCAGAACTGTTCTACTTATCATTATGGCTTACGTAGTAATTGTTTGCATACGTGTGATGGTTTGGGGATGCAAATGAATTACCATGTGAAGTCTAATGATGCGTGGAACTGACGACCGATCATCATAACCTAAACCCAGACTGACGACATATCCGGAGCGATCTAGTGATTGCTTGGCTGTGTGTGGTATTTGGTTGCTTGCGTGTTTTATTTAATGCTTGATTGGTGCATTGGTTAATTAGGGTTGTGTTTCGTTTGTGGTGTAGCACCGTGAAAGTGCTAGTTTTTATGGCATGCTTAACATGTGCGGAGTGTGGATGGCATTGGTAGGTCATTCGAGTGAGTAGTTTAAATTTTGTTGCAATCGTTAAGTTGTTAGAGATGAAAATGTTAGAACCGTTCAGTTTAAGGTGTTGAGCTAACTCGAGTATGGTTGTAATCGACTGTCGATTCGCGAGAAAGCCGAATTATAGAATATCGTTACTTAATCATGAGTAACCATTGGGTACATGATTAACTAACTATATCTCTATGAGGAAGTGATATCGAGGGATGGACTGGTTTGAATTTCACCGCTCCAGTGAAAGTTGTTGTGTTAAATGTAGGACGGAATGGCCGATGCGATACGAATGCGAGACCGAACCCGAAAGCGAGATGGAATGGCAAGACGTCGCGAAACAAGGAGACCGGACCGTGAAGCAGTCAGTATGGATTGTCAGTGGGAATGTGTCAGTACAGAGCAGCGGAAAGATCGAAGCGGTTGGGATGATGAGTTAGCAAAGAGATTTGGCAAAGAAGATTAATGTTACTATTGGAAGCAGTCAGACGGAAGCAAATGATCAGATTCTTGAAGAATGTCTCGGAGAGACAAACCAGTAGCGGAAAAAGGATGCGGAGGTCATAGCAAGTGGGGAAGTCAGAAGTGAGAATCAGTGTAAAGTTAGATGGAAGGTTTGGAAGGAGCGCATGAAGGGAAGAAGTCAGTGATATGCAGCAGTGTTCGAGTAAGGAAGCGTTGGAATGGAGTAGCGGAGCAACTTGCAGGGTTTGGAACCGATTCAAAGTCTGGTAGTGACGGAGAATTCGGGGACCGAATTCCTGTAAGTGGGGAAGAATGTGATACCCCGTATCCAAAAATATGGTCAACGGGCAGAAGAAAAGTCAACAGGGGCAAAATTGTAATTTTTGCCAAACCCAGGGACAAAATGGTAATTTTGCCAAAGTTCGAGATGGAAGACGTGACGGGCCAAATGTTCTCTTTTTAAACTATAAAGAACATTTACAAGACCAGATTTGGAAGAAACGGAGCAGAAATGCATTTTTCGGCATATCGGTCGGAAAACCGACTAAACCGGGAAAACTTCGGAAAATCATAACGGGAGCTAGGAAACTCCAAATGAGGTGATGAAAGTTGCTAAATTCATATAAAATCAGGGAGAATCAGTTTATGGAAGTTTGGAGATTTATGGGAATCATCTGGTATTTTCTAAAACAATATTTCCTAATTGAAGAAACCGACAAAAAATGGCAAGAAGGGTTATTATTGGGTTGGGACGGTTTAGATGGGCATTTTTGGACTCAAAGCACACACCAGAGACAGGTGTCTCATCCCCAGATAGCCAGCTTTCCTTTTGATATGGCAAGAGGAGGATGAAGACATGTGTGACAAATACAAAGAATGTGCAAAGTGGCACATGGAGATAAGAAGACTTGGACAGCAAGTTTAATCTAGCAAGATTCAATTATTCTGGAAACAAAAAAAAAGAGAGAGGATGAGAAGACGTGGAGGAAGGAGGAAAGAGAGACAAGTGTGCATTAAACTTTATTTTTCACATGTGTGTGATGTGTCACAAGAGAAATGGAAAGAAAAAGTACAATGAATCTTTTCTATTTGTTGGTATTTGGCGTGTCATTAGGAGAAGAAGGTGCATGGAACCTTGCTTGGTTCACGTGGAGGGAGGAGAA
Source organism: Orychophragmus violaceus (assembly GCA_030180135.1). Taxonomy (NCBI): domain Eukaryota; kingdom Viridiplantae; phylum Streptophyta; class Magnoliopsida; order Brassicales; family Brassicaceae; genus Orychophragmus; species Orychophragmus violaceus. The sequence goes on from CM058239.1 coordinate 43,540,684, forward strand.
GAATAGATGTGACACTTGTCACAAAACTAAAACCATGGACTCAACTATAAAAGGAGCACTCTTCTCTTCATTTTAGATCATCAAACAAAAAGAAAGAAGAGAAGGAGAGAATCGTGAGAGAAGAAGAAGAAGAAGAAGAAGAAGAAGAAGAAGAAGAAGAAGAAGAAGAAGAAGAAGAAGAAGAAGAAGAAGAAGAAGAAGCCGAAGGAGAAGAAGCCGAAGGAGGATGAAAGAAGAAGAAAGAAGAAGCCAAAGGAGGAAGAAGAAGCCGGAGGAAGAAGCCGAAGGAAGAAGAAGAAGAGAGAGAGAGAGAGGCGTGAAGATGAAGAAGAGAGAGAGAAGGAAGCGTGAAGGAGATAGAGAAGATAGAAGATTGGAGAAGAAGAGAGAGACATGGAGGAGAACCGGAGGAAAGGGGGAGAGAAGATGGTCCGGAGACTCGATCAGAATCAACGTACAACCGGAGTCAAAGTCAGCGGCCGGTCAACGCCGTGGTCAACGCCGGTCAATGCGTTGACTCCGGCCGGTTTTTGGTGTTTCGGTTAGTGTTCGGGTGTTCGGGAAGCTTTGGGAGTTCGTGTTCGGGTATTTGGAGAGGTTCGGGTTTAGTTCGGGTTTCGGGAAATCGTATCTGCATCCAGTCCGCCATTCCGATCAATCACTGTGAGTCGGCTCAAATACCGTAGTTGCATATAGAACGATAAATGGGAAAACCGTAGAGATAGGAATGCATACCCGGTCGTGATGAATTGAATTGACTTGTGAATTGATTGATTGAATTAATATTAAACCGGCTAGGGTTAAAGAAGCATGTTAGACTTAAACAGATTAAACCTGTTGAGTGCTGTTAGGTTGGTAGTAATGTTGCGTGATGCATTCATATAGTCGTTGAATGATTAGGGCCGTATATGCATATATACGTAAGTAAAGAACGGTGTGAAATGAATCTATATACGGGAATTAAGACGAGTTAAAATACGGAAGTTAAACATGAACAAACGTATAGAATATGAATGGTATCGGGGTTCCCGAGGTTAAATGAATTAAGTAATGAAAGATGAGACGTCGGGGAGTCTAGTAAGCTACTAGCTCTAAACCGACGGATCGGGAATTGTTAAAAGATACTTAGGAAAGATTAAAAGAGAAGTGTTGTGACTGGTGAACCGTCTACGGGTTAGCAAGCTGCTAACCCAAGGTAACGGGCATAAATTGGTTAAAAGACTTTAGCAACCCTTAATAGGCTTGTTTGTGTGTTGATTGTGTGTTGATTGCGTGGTTGTATTGTTGTGTGGTTGTGGTTGACCTTTTGTGCAGGCCTTTAGATTGTCTCAGTGTTGGGCCGAGCGATCCGTGTAGATACTTAATCTGGTCGTGGGACCGGTTAAGTCGTAACCGTTGACTCGGTATGGTGCTGATTCAGGGGGCGGTGTGGTGTGTGTGAGTAGACTTGCGGGAAGCGGTGTTGACCTGATAGTTTTTGTTGATTGAGATTGATTGTTAGAGTCCAAGCGAGTCTGCGTGTTTACATTTCTGTACTAGGACTCTAGGGTGCGATAGATCCCGAAAGTCTAGGTGTTTGATTACGTTCTGGTACTTCCGATCCGATTGGATCCTCGGGTATTTACCTAATCGGATCATGGTGATTCCGGTTATGGTGTTAACCTACTGAGTGACGCCGATAGGTGTGTGGTCCGGAGAACACGGGGTCGCGTCCTAGGGCCGGACTGCATGGAAGCTTGGGTTATCTAGGGGTAGCCTGAGTCACCGCATATCGATGGACAGAGAACGGTGTCCTAGTCGTTAGGTCTTGTGTGGACGGCTAGGAGTCGTGGGTTAGTTGCCATATCGGTAACGGTGAAAACTCGTGGAATTTACCCAGATCGTAGGGGCCCAGCGTGGTGTTTTGGTGTAGTTGGTGTTGCACGGTAGATAGATCGAGTCTCAATCGGGAACATGTGCCGCAGTGCTCCCGATTTCCTCTAATCGCCTTCTCTTTCTTTTGGCAGTTGATTGTGTGTGGGCTCGACACGACGTGGTAGAGCGTGATCGGCTATTTGTTGTGATTGATTGTTATTTTGGGGTTTCGGGCGGGAATCTATAGATGATAGATAGATTAGAAGCCTTAGTGGGGAGCCAATTCACTGGGTGATCTTAGATCGCTCATTAGACTCTTTTTGTGTTTTCAGGTTAAGCAGCGACGGACGCGGGAGGTCCTCGGTGTAGTTTCGGGATGGCTTGTGGCGGGGTTTTTGATTCGATGGTTTTGGGTTTTTCTCTCTGTTCGGCTTGGCGCCACTTTTGTATTGATTTGCATGTTGATTGTTTATTGATGAAAACGATTTGTAAAGTGACGATTAAACGTTGTGCTGAACGTTTAATTTACTCAGAAAAGAATATGATTTCCTGATATTGTGTTTCGTCCGAACCGACACAACTCACAGAAGTAGTGCAAGGCGATCGACTTGTACTATGGAAGTGAGGATAGCGGAGTCAAGGATGGGTTAGTGCGAGCCTTTTTCTCAAACCGATCTGTCTCTGGCTCCGTCCTGTGACGAACTTTTCCTGTTCGACTTGCTCGGGTTCGATCGGTCATGTTCTTGTTTGATTGTTGGCCGGTCAGCTCGACGGTCAGCGGAGAATGGGAAAGGGGCGTTACAGGCTGCTCCTTCGTTACCTTACCCAGCCTGACCCATCGACATCCCGTGTGGTGTATCATGTAGAAAACTCGAGCTTATCGAGAACGGTGATGGCTCATGCGGTGGTGGTATGGGATAATAAAAAAATCCCAGGTTTCCTTGCTCGTTTAACCCTGGAATCCTCTACCAACAATTCATCCCATATGTAGTCGCTTTCTTTGGACCAAGGAGATACATGAAGCGATGTGTGCCCGTGAATGTACCTAGATCCGCTTCGTCCTGATGAGGAACCCCACGGCCCACTAGCATTCAAACGATTTCCAGACATCTGCATCGAACACAACGGTAAAACCTAACTCATCCTTACTACAACGGAACGTACCGGATTATCCTAGTTGGCAAGTGTGACTCAATAACTCGATAAAACCGATTAAACGATAAAACCGATTAAACGCCTGGCCCGCGAGCATGATCATAACCAACGCTCTGATACAAACTGATTACATGCTACCACCACGTAACGGCTAAACATAACATAATCCAAACAAAGGAAATCGCGAACTCTCCTGCACATGCCCTCGATTAACACTTACTAAACACCATAGCCCCTAATGCGAACTCGGTGATCTTCCTCATGAACACCTAGCTAGAACCTCCCAGACTCCTAAACATAAACACAGTTCTTCGAATATGACACTGTTCTCTGTCCATCGAAACACGGTGACTCGGACTCCCCCTAGATAGCCAAAGTTTCCATGCAGCCAGACCCTACGACGCCACCCGTTTCTCTGGACTACACACCTAATGGCGTCACCCAATAGTTTAACACATAGCAAAAACCTCTACCCGAAGATACATGAACTGACTAGGGACTCCTGAGGATCCAACCGGGAAGGAAGCACTGGAACGCCAACGCAAGACTCGCGAGACCTAATACACTCTATACAGTCCTAATGACAACAACAACAATAAAAATAAAAAAGCAAGCAGACTCACTGAGACCCTACGCGTCCATGCAAGACCGATAAGGTCAGAAAAACGATAACGACTTAACCTAGTACCCAAAACTATCCTACAAATCCTAAACACAACTTCACCAATAACTATCTCAACCCATCATACCCGGTCTCCGTACCGGTATTGGAATCAAATAACAAAATCTACCCGGCCCAACGCCAGAGTAGGTAAAACCACAATCAACACGACGATAATTCTACATATCAAAAACTAACCATGCAAATACATAGAAACACTTACTTCTATTAATTCAATTATATATTTTAATTCATATTTAGGTATGATTTCCAGTTTTAACTTAATTCCCATTAATTAACTAATTTCCGTTTATTCTGCTACTTTGGAGTTAGTAAACTTACTAACCCCGTAGGCTCAATTACTTAAATTCATTTTAATTAATTCTTAAATTTACTTAAACTTTAATTCTTTAATTTAGTTCTAGTTTAATCATCTACTTTATCTAACTGCTAGATTGGAGTTAGTAAACTTACTAACCCACTAGACGGTTTAATCCCATTTCTTCAAATCTTTTTGGTCATAATTCTGTAATTATTTCAACCCACTTCTATTTAACCCTAGTCCGGTTATATCATATTTTAAGGTTTGTTGAGTTTTAATTCATATTTTATTTATCTCTTAATTCTTTATTTATAGATTTATTTATACGGTTTTATACTATATATATGTATATATATATATATATATATATATATTTTTTCATGCCATTTTATATGCAGTGCAACACTCAACGATCAAGTAATCAATCAGTTCGACTTACGCAAACAATAAATCACGCCATTTGCCAAGTTATGCATATTTATTATCCTACCATGTTTATTTAGTTTTCCAATTATTGAATCAACCTAACCGCATTCTATCATATTAAAATTCCGGGTATGATATCCTACGATTCTACCTTAATTAATTTTTTGGGTTTATATGCAGACTTGATATATTTCTAGTGCAAAACATAATCAAACATAACAAACTCACTGTGATTTCAGCTGTAAGGAGGATGTGACCGGTATATCTCTTGACCAATCCCCGACCCGAACCTCGAACCCACTTCTCGACAACTCCTTTCTGACGAACCTGAACTCGAAGCTTACCAAACCTAACTCTGATTGTTCCTCCAAAATGTACCTCCGGATCGATCTCACACTAACGGACCCTACTTAACCAACCAACGTCTAATACTAACCGCCTACAATGAAAGAGAAAGTCGGTACTTAGGATTAACGTTGTAAATCTCTGTTTGGGAAATATTTCATCGTTCCTCCAATACCATTCCGTCTCTTTTTCCGCTCACTCTGTACTCTCTCTAACTTCCTGCTTCTTTCTTCTAGCTCTCTCTCTCCCTTTTTCTCTTCTTCCTCCTCCAACTCCTCTCTTCTTCTTCCTTCCTCCCTTTCTCTCTTTCTTTTTCTCTTGTGATCTGAGTAATGAGGAAAACAATTGAAGATTTATACTAAAAAAAGGTGAGTATATACCATACAAGTGTCACTCCCTCTTCCTCTCCCTCTTCCACGTTTTTGCTCCCAAAATCCATCAAAAATCAATGAATTCAAGCTCTCATCATACACTTGTCTCTCCCTCTTCTAGAAGCTGCCTAAATGCTTGCCACCACATCATTTCAGGTGCAATGTATAGTGATGAGGTTTCATCCAAGTGCTTGGAACCTTCATATGATTTGAATCTAACTTAAATTGATTCAATGAATCCTCATGATTTCTTCATATAATGGCCCATATTCTTTTGGGCTTGATTTTGTATCCAAAAATATGTTATCTCTCAGCCCAAGTCTCCATGGATTAAGGTTAAAGTCTCCAAATTTAATATTTAAGTTTTGATCACTAAAAACTCGATCCAAAAACCACAACTTAATTCAGGGATCAAGTCTTGCTAATTCCTCTTCACCATAGCTCATAAATATTTTATTAGAGTTGTAGGCAAAATTTAATAATTTTGGGTGCATTTTAGAGGGTTTTCCGATGCACCCTATTGCCTTAATAATTTCTCGGTAAAAGATAATTTCCTAAACTTATTTATGAGAATTCACAGAAATTCCCAAAAATAATTCTAATGAATTACTTAAAAAGATAATTCATTTTGTGAAATAAGACATTATTATGTATAATAATAATAATATTTTATTGCTTTCCGAGAACAAAGTATTACACGCAGCCTTATCAGTTCTTAAAAATCTAAGTTGACTTTGTTTTTCTTTTACATCCTAAATATTGCTATCATTGATGACATTCTGGTGAATCCACTTGACCCAAATTGACTCTGTTTTGAAAAGGAGCATCCAAAGAAGCTTTAAGGAACAAGTATGGTTCCTAACATTTAGTTTTCTCATTCCTAATCCTCCTTTCTTAGGAGAGGTCACTATATCCCAAGATACTCTCGCAGTAAACCTTTCTTCTAGTGAGCATTTCCATAGATATGCATTCCACATAAAATCTATTTTGGTTATGCGCTCTTGTGGTAGAATAAAATCTCCACACTAGAAATTTGTAATTCCATTTATCATTGAGTTTAATAGAACATATCTACTCGCAAACGATAAATATTTAGAGGTCCAAGAGATAATTTTCCTTTTTATACTCTGTAACAGGGGTTCACACTCTAGAATTGACAAATTTATAATGCACAAAGGAATACCAAGGTACTTTATAGGTAAGAATCTGTGAGGAATACCTGACGAAGTCTCTATTGCTGCTACCTTCGAATCTAATAATCCACACGAGTAAAATGATGATTTTTTTTTAGAGACCCGAGAGGAGAGCAAACTCCTGGAAGACATCAAGGATTCCATTGACAGATTTATGAGAACTGTCTGAGAAGATTAGGAGATCATCAGCAAAGCAAAGCTGTGTTAGCTGTGAATATCTGCATTTAAAATGATAGTCGAAGAGACCATTACTAGTTGCATCATTTAGACTTTGTGATAGTACATTTATTGCCATCTCGAAAAGGTTGTGAAAGAGAAGATCTCCCTGTCTAAGCCCTCTTGAACCCTTAAAATATCCATGAATCATTGCATTGATTCCAACTAAGTATGCATGTGTAGTAATGCATTACTTTATCCCTTCTATATAAACCTTCAGCATTTGAGTTGCATTAATACTTTTGAGAATTAAATCCCACCATATAGAGTCGAAATATTTTGCAATATCTATATTTTTCGTAATGCGCTTTTCTACCTTGTTCCGGTGGTAACCGCTCACTATTTCAGAAGCCAAAAGACTATTTTTACTAGCAACCTCCATTTAATAAATACAGTTTGGTTCGGGAGAATGATGCTGTAAATATAGCTCCAGTCTAGCTACTAAGATTTTTGAGACCGCTTTGTAAAGAGTGTTGCCGCAGAAAATGTCCATGTAATCTTTGATTATAGTTTCACCCATAAATTTTGGAATAAAATTTTAGTGTGGTGGAATTGGTTGCAAGCGGCATAACTCCTGAGGTAAAGAACTTTGAAATAACATTACTTACTTCCTCTCCAATTAATGACCACGCCGCTTGTTCAATGGCTAAGTCGACATTTCTTCAGTGTCGGTCGACATCACTAGAGGACGAAAATCTTCCATGTCAAAAATAGAAATTTTGGAGATTTTTAAAATTGACCCAGAAGTTTCTCATATGTACAAGAAGACCCAAAACATGTTTTAGACTTTTTCTTAGCTTAATCTAGTTCTAGAACATCGATATCTGAATCTTGGTTGATTTGTTGATTTATATTCTTGATTTCCTGAGAACTTCCCTTAACCTAACGTTTTCTCTGATTCATTTTACACCAGTTTACTTTATGGCACTGCTTATTTCATTCACTATTTTTTCTTAGCTTAATTTGATAACGAAATGATCTATTGTATAGACTTGAAGTCCTTTGTTCTATATCCTAAGTACTACATCTTCCTAAGTACTACATCTGATTAGTTGTATACTTGCAATTAGATCTTAGGAAAAAACTTAAACCTATCAAGTTTTTGATGTCATTGCCATAGTCTTATGTGATTTGCCAATAGATTTAGGTTTGGAATTGAGACTAAGCTAACGCAATTGTCGACCTTTATAATTTAAAGAGAACCTAGCCCAATTGTGGACCATTACATGTACGTAGCAATTTGTCGATAAAAAACAAACTAACGCAAGTATACTTTTACAAATACCCATAAGCACAACCAAACTGGGAAAAAATACGCACTGAAAGACACTACCTTGGGAGAGAGATATTCGTTGAAAATTTACTTTGATAAGCTTCCTCGCTTGTTGACAACACAAGGATAACCTCGACCACCAACCAGATTATAATTAATCACACCCAAAACTCTTCTTGTCTCTCTCTTTATATATTGTCTGAATTTTTTTGCTTCTTGTTTCATTTAAAGACAACACACATACGTCAGAAGTCAGACTTCCCCATTGTTAAACCCTCGAATTATCATATTACTTTAGAAAAAAATCATATCACCTTGAAGAACTGTCATTGTACTGGGGTTAACGACAATGTTTTCTTACACAGGAATTAACCACTTCGGCGATGTAACGGTGGAAAGTGAAGGGTGTGTGAAATTGATTGAAAGTTAATGATCTTGGGAGGTCAGTAAAGACATCAAAATGGGGGACGAAGAACATGGAGAAGTTATGACGGTTCATTACGAAGGACAGCCGTCTGGTAGCGCAGGAGGCTGATGGCGATTGATCTGAGGAAGAAGGAAGTAGAAGGATCAAAATCTCAAATGCCCCTTTATCCAGAAAATAAAATTTTAATTGATCATGTTCTAATTTGAATTCCTTTAAACATTTTTTTAATCCGGAAATATTGTAAATGGCCTTTTAACCTACAAAATATGTAAAAATTTCGAGTTGTACCTAAGTCAAATCCAACCGACCCAACCTTAACGGGTATGACCCGAGAAATACAAACTTAAGAAGTTGGAGAGTAAAATCCCTAATCTTCTATTGTTCCCTCTTCCCCAAACGTTCATTTTTTTACATGGCTGAAGACGGAGATTGAGTTTCCAGATGGGTATGTATCAAAGTTTTCACATTGTGTTAACGTGGAGACGGGAAAAATCTCGGGCCTAAAAAATCACGATTGTCATGTCATCATGCAACCGCTTCTCCCAATTGCATTTACGGAACTTCTTTCGAATGCTGTTCATACATCAATTTCAGGTAATGATTAATTAATATAATATTAATGTTTTATTTTCTAATGTAAGTGTGATTCTTAAAATATTTTAATTTTTTTAAGTAGATATTGTAATATTCTTCCGAGATATATCTACCAAAATGTTGCGGACAGAAGATGGTGTCACACTTAAAGAAAACATTGCTATGAAACTTTGCAATTTAGAAAAAAATCTTCCCACCGGCTTTTTCCGATGTGATGGAATATCTCCCAGTGCATCTTCCAGATGAAGCTGCTTTGGGCGGTCCTGTCCAATACAGGTGGATGTATCCTTTCGAACGGTACATGTATCACCTGAAGAAGAAAGTTAAAAACTAGGCTCGAATTGGGGGATCGATAATAGCTCAATGTGTAAACGAAGAGATTTCATACGTGACAGGCAACTACATTACACCTCCACATGAGTTAGACTCCGCAGAATATGTGAGGGAAATTCATTTCACCTACAACTATCCTAATGTCCCGAGTATGTTCCACCAAGTAGGAAGAGTCAGTGGCAAATCATCAAGCTTATGGTTAAAAGATGAGGACTACAACGTGCTTCAAACATTCTTATTGCTCAACTATGAAAATTTTGAACCGTACGAAAGGTATGATATTACATTTTTATTTTTGACTATAATGGTTAAATGAAACAAGATTACCCGAACATTACATTTTGTACAGGTTGTTTGAGGAAGAGATGACGGAAGATTACCCGAACATTACTGCAGACGCAATGACGAGACTAAAAGATAAAAAGTATGCAACTTGGTGTCAAAAATATGTAAGTTCTAAAAATTAAATAACTATCTTGTGTATATATATATGTTTAAATTCATTTTCAAATTATACATGTGTAGATTAACAACGCAAGTGAATCATTCGATTTTCCATAGTGGATACTAGAATTTGTACTAGGTCCAAAGCATCAAATCACCTCATGGCCTATGTATTATTTGAGGGGGTATCATTACCATACCGAAAGCCACACACAAAATAAAAAGACAATGAATTATGGTGTTTGTGTTCCGGAATCCGTTGAGACAGTATTTTGGATTGATTGAAGAAATATTCATGATTGAGTATCATGGTGCAGTTAAGCTAAAATCAATGATTTTCAAATGCCATTGGCTCAACACTGGTCGAGGAATACGAACACATCCATCTGGTATTGTGGATATTTGCCCGACAATGCATTACGACAAGTACGATCCTTTCATATTACCGGAGCAGTGTGATCAAGTATGTTATATACCTTATCCAAGACTGCGGCCAACCAGAGAAGAATGGTGGGCAACAAAAAAGGTTATGCTGAGAGGGTTTTCTGAGACTCAAGAAACTGCCAAAATGCAGTACAAAACGACGTTGTTGATCATGTAATACCACCTACTGGAGTTGTGCGAGTGGAGGCACATGCAATCCAAGATGTTGCATATTATGTACCCACGCCTATGGTTAATCCATATGATAAATATAACTCTGAAGATGGTTTCGAAGACAACTACAACGAATATTCAGAATCGGATTCAGATTAATAATTTGTGTTGTATTGTTAAATTTTTCTATTAAATAAATGTGAACCATATGGTATTTTCATGTTTCATCCATAACCAAATTACATTTATAATTTTATATCGAAGATAGGAAATCATTATATCTTATATCATATAACCAATATAATCAGAACTTACACATAAAAAATTATTCATAAATCACTAATAAAATCCATAAATCAAATTTAAGTTATTTTACTACTTATAAGATCATAAATTCTAAGATCATATGTATTTTACATAATCTACATAGATAATTTAGTCTAATTCCTCTTTAGTTATTAATGTTGGATTAATCTAGTAATGATATAATTTATGGTTTATGGTATGACATTTAAGGTTTAGGGTATGAAATTTAGGGTTTAGGGTATATACTTTAGGGTTAGGGTAATTAATTATTAGCTATATTATTGTCGGATTAATCTAATAATTCATATCTAATAGGGTTAATATGAATTAGATATAGCTACGGCTAGCTACGACTATAGCCGTAGCTATGCAAAATAAATAACCGCGAAATGATTTTGGGTTTCGCGGGTAAACCGCGAAATGATTTTGGGTTTCGCGGTAAACTGCCAAATGAAATCGATTTCGTGGTCCGCGAAATGATTTTTCGGTTTCGTGATTTACCGCCAAAAGATTTTCGATTGATTTAATGGTTAACTCGTGATTTGGTCGGTTATCTAGAAATTAAAGGTGGTTTACAATGAACCAAGCAAATCAAATAACCCTAATTCACGAGACTATATAAGCAACACTTAAGAAATTTTTTTCATTTTGCTCTCTCTTGAAAAGCTCTCGAACTCACCTGAATCTCTCTCGTCTTCCTTCTCTCTTCTCTGTTATCCTAATCGATCAAAATATTTCTCTCTTGCGATCGAACTATGTTGGTAAGTGGTCTCTCTCTCTCTCTCTCTCTCTCTCTCTCTCTCTCTCTCTCTCTCTCTCTCTCTCTCTCTCTCTCTCTCTCTCTCTCTCTCTCTCTCTCTCTCTCTCTCTCTCTCTCTCTCTCTCTCTCTCTCTCTCTCTCTCTCTCGTCATCGATTGTGTCGGTTTAATTCTAGGATGTTGCTTAAGTTTCTTCTAATTTCATCTCTCTTTGACATGCATGTCTGTTTTTTGCATGAATCAACTAGTTTCTGTGGGTTTAATCCCTAAATACGCTTTCAATTCTAGGGTTTTGTCTGTCGATTCTAGGGTTTTGTGTCGGTTTGATTTTGTTTAATCTATGGGTATAATTTCGTAACTGTCTGTCTGTTTAAAACCTGAAAACTGCTTCGATTGTTTGTGTCTGTTTTATTTTGTGTGTTCTCTCGCGATAACTTACAGGGTTTTGTTTGCGTCTGTTTTGATTCTAGGGTTTTGGTTGTGTCGGTTCAATTTTGTCTAATCGATTCTAGTTTGTTTTCTGAATAATCACTTTCTCGTATTGTCTGTGTTGGTTTACATGTTTGCTTTTTCAATGAAAGTTTGAGTTGTCTATTTTTTTTCTCTATATGAATTGTTTCTTCTCTGTTTGCAGACAAATGCGCTAAGGACTCCTTCATCAGGAACTTCAGGCAGAAGGCGTCTATCTCAGACGCGGATTCCTCCTGGAGCAGTGAGACAAGCCAACTCAGGTGCTTCTCGAAATCGTCTCCCCAACTTAGTGGCTGTGATGGGTTCACCAGACCGGATCAACATGCTGCATCTGTATCCAGAGAAGCTCAATGGAGGTTTATGGTGAGTTTAGGCTTGAGTATGCTTGATATGAATGATATTGAGTATGTTTGAATGGATAAGATTGAGTATTGCATATATCTGAGAGCTAAAATTTAAGTCTTGACTTGTTTGCTCAGTCATGTAAAAATCGTGTTGCAATGTTTTGGAGTTATGAAGTATATATAAGACTGGTATGTTTGATAAGAATGAGTTTGAGTATAGTATATCTGAAGTCTTCTGTTTGCATTTGTTAATGTATATATGTCTGAGAGTTAATATTGGTTGTTCTGTAGTAGCTATGTGTTTGAAGTCTTTTGTTGTTTGCATTGGTTAAAACTAAGAATGAATGACTGTGTAAAGACAGAAGGAAAGTATTCTGTTGTTTGTTGTTTGGTCTGTTGCTAAAATACTTACTTTCCCTTCTCGCAGGTTTGGCATTGATGATTGTATAAGGAAGAACATAGTTGTTGAGTATCAATCGAACTTCTGGGGACCATGGTGGACTATTCAGTGGTCCCACAGGATAAGAAGGATGAGTGGTGGATAAGTTTTGTGGTAAGCCTTCTATTGTTTGTGTTTAATACTTAATGTTTATTTGAAATGTGAATTGATACTAACCTAAATTTCATTTTTGGTTTGTAGCAAAAGTATTACTGGGAAGAAAATTATCACACCATGGTAGTTGAACGTTACACAACGATTCTGAGAAGATCAATCTCCAACATTGTAAGCAAGAGGAAGAGTTCAGGGAAAAAGCATGAGTTCATAGGCTTGGCCGATTGGGGTGCGATGCTAGCGACATGGGAAGAGGCTGAACACCAGAAGAGGTGCAAGACGAATTCAGAGAATGCATATTCTAATCCAGATGGCTTAGGGACGCACCGTCATACCTCAGGAGCAAGAGGCCACTTGCGGATTGCTTATGACATGGTTAGTATTCTTTTTCTAAGATTTTGGTAATGAAAGTTTTTTATATGTCATTAATATTTTTTGTTTTCTGCTAGGAGCAAGAGACTAGACAGAAACCGGCTGCTACAGCCGTAGTGCTTAAGACGCACACAAACAAGAATGGGACCTGCATTGACAAAAGATCACATGCTCTTGTCGCTGCTGCTGAGGCTCTGGCCCTTAAACGATCACAAACCTCCTCTCTCACCGAGGGAACAGTCTCCACACCCTCCAGCCATGACCTCACATCCGCATATATTGAGGTAGTACTTAGGATTTATGTTGAAGTAATTATCTGTTGAAGTACTTAGGATTTATGCTTAGTTTGATTATGATTGTTGTTTAACTGGTTATCTCTTATATGTTATTGCTTAGGATTTCAGCTTAATTTGATTAATTATAGTTCTTTAGACTATTTAGATAGTTGTAAATGTGTGTGTATAGTTCTGTTTCATTTTGCTGAATTATTTATGTATGTTTCTATTTTGCAGAAATCAACTAACACCAAGGGCCTAATTTATGGCCTTGGATCAATCCAGTACCTCAGCTGCCATCCAGATGAGACAGCAGTCGCCTCAATTCTAAGGAACTCCAGCGAAGCTGAGGAAAAGGAGCAAATGAAGAACTCTATCAAAGAATTGAAGACTGGCATGAAGCTGTTGCTGAAGCTTAATGGATACGATCATGTCACGTACCAGCCAGTTGCTCGTGAGAGTGCAGCCTCTGCTCCAAGTCCACGTTCTGAAGCAAGTCAGCAGCCTAACATGATCTCGGACACACTTCTAGTTGGCCATAACCATCCTCAGTAGGTGTAAGAGAGAGCTAGGATGTGTAATTTTTTTTTTATAAATGTCTTTTTGGTTATGAAAGAACATCATATATGTCTTTCTTATGCACTAACTATGGAGGTATTATATAACTCTTTTGGAATGTAAAATATTTAGAATTTCTTTCTAATGATTCCGTTTTATGTTCCAATTAGCAAGAACAAAACAGGTTTATAACCAAATTTAAAATGCATTAGCAACTAATTTTTTTTGGCTTTGTCTTATATAGCTACGGCATGCTACGACGTAGTTCGTGGCTATAATGTCTACGAAATAAGTCCTTTCAATTCGTGGAAATATACTATGAATATGGCGTGGCTATCTGTAGACATAGCCACGAACCATCTGTAGAAAGTCGTAGCCATTTCTACGGTTAGGGTTGTGGCAAATCGTGGCAATCTTAGCTACGGCAAGCCACGACTCGTTTCATGGATATATTAGCTAAGATATACTTTGTGGCTATACGTAGAAATATAGCTACGACAATAGTCGTCGCTATTCGTAGTTAGAAATACGAACTGACTTCGTAGCTAGTCGTAGCTATATTAGCTACGGTTGATGTAATACCCTGTATCAAGAATTGGTCAACGGACAGTCAAGAGGTCAACGGGGGACATTTTCGTAATTTCTAGAAGATGAGGGGCATTTTGGTAATTTGACCAAAATGTGAGCCAGAAGCTAAGACGGGCCAAATGTTATTCTTTTTTAAATAAATAAAACATTTATAAGACCAAGAATGATTGAAACGGACCATAGATGAGTGTTTCGGATTATCGGGAAAGGAAACCGATAAAACCAAAGAAACTTGTAAAATCCATAACCGGAGCTACGAGTGTCCGTTTGAGCTGATTCAATTTTTTAAATTCATATAAGAGCATCTGGAATCGGAAAAGGTGGCTTGGTGGATTGATAGAAGCAGCTAAAGAGTTTTTAAAATATTAAATGTAAAATCAGTTTTTCCGAGAAACCAATACAATGTTCGGGAAAGCTAGAGGACCCTCTAAAGTCCACCAAAATTATGCAATTTTGACCACATATCCATTAGAAGATGTAGAAGCTATGGTTAAAAGTATTCATCAAGATATGATGTCTAACTCAAGTTATAAATTTTAGATCATTAATGGGTGATTAATGACTAAAACTTCAAAATAAATTCAAGAGAGTTTGGGCTTGGTTTAGGCTGATCAGAGATGTTAGCTGAAGTAATTATGGACCTGATTCAATCCCATTAATGGGATTGTGCCACGAAAATTATGCAAGAAGAAAGAAGAGGCCTTGAGAGATTTTGGTTCATGAAGCTACAATAAGTTTTTGGCCTAAACCAAAGGGCTTCTACATGGGCTTTGCATAGGTGAAATGTATACCAAAATGAGTTATTTGTGGCCCTGCATGGGATAGGTGACGTGACAAAATAATAAGGGAGAAGAGTGGATGGACACATGGCTACATCTAAGCACTTAGAGTTTGCTATATAAAGATACCCTCACCCTCTCATTTTCACTCACACCAACAAAAACACAACAAAGAAGAGATAAAGAAGAGAAGGAGAGGAAGAAAGGCGTGGAAGAAGAAGGAGGAGGAAGAGGGAGCCGGAGGAAGAGAAGAAAGAGAAGAAGAAGCCGGAGAAGGAAGAAGAGAGAGAGAGGCGTGAAGGAGAGAGAGAAGATGAAAATTGAAGAACAAGAGAGAGAGAGATGGAGGATAACTGGAAGAGAAACAGAGAGAAAATGAGGAGAGAGAAGATGGTCCGGAGGCTCGATCAGAATCATTAGGGTCAACGGTACGGTCAAGTGCAGGTCAAGGTCGGGTCAAAGCAACGGAGGTTCGGGGAAGGTTCGGGATAGCGTCGGGTTTGTGTCGGGTCTCGTTGTTCCGCTAGTCCATCAATCCGTCCGTCCGTCGTCATATTAAGCACTGTGAGTCGGCTCAATTGTGTGTTGCATTTAGTTAAGATCATATAGATCCGTAATTGATAAACCGTATTTCAGGTTGCATACTCGATTGATTGAATTAGTTAGAACGGCTAGGTTGATTTAATAAATCGGTTAATCAATGAAATGGTTAGGGTAAGGGATGGATGCTAGTTTGCATATATCCGTAATCGTTGATAGTTCGTTGATTGCTTGATTGGGTGTTTCATTAATTGATTGATAGTTCGTTGATTACTTGATTGGGTGATGTATACATATAGAACGGCATGTTAGGGCGTATATGCATATATAAGCGTTTAAGAATGTATTTAAAGGAATCTATATACGGGAAAGTATGAGTTGATTAAAATACGGTTAAAAGAGATAACACACTTAGAATATAATAACCGGGTGGTTTAATTAGTCGGGTTAAGGGTAATGAATGAAAGTTAATGAGTAAAGAGATGTTGGGGAGTTAGTAATCTTACTAACTCTAAACCGACAGATCGAGGACGTATTAAAAGATACTTAGGAAGGGATAATTAAAAGAAGTGGTGTGATTGATGTGATGGATTATAGTGTTTGTTCAAGGTTTAATTCCCATGTTTCAACCTAACACATAATCTTAACAGATCTAGGTTCTTGCAAAACGAATCATAAAACCAAACCTGTAACATTACCTATTGATTGCACAGCGGATTGATGGTAATGACAAGATCAGTCTAGAACAGATGAATCACCTATTCCTCCTTGAGTATCCACACTCTTACAAGCAAGGGATGGCTGCTAGACCAAAGAGATGGATGATCAGAGAGAGAGGTTAGAGAGAGAGATGGATCGCGGCCACTAGGAGAAAATCGCAAAAACCTTGGCCTTATGCTTAGGGTTTTCGATTTCTATATCTCTCATTAATGGGCCCAAGTCATTTGACTAATGGCTCATTAATCATTTGGGCCCAAGACACAAATCAGGCAAAAGCCTGCATTTTGTCTGGCCCAATTCTCTGATCCAATACAGTAAATGCCACTGCATCTTACCGTATTAATTCCATTTAACTTTCCCGTTAGCTATGGTGTGTGACCCTTCGGGATCATACAATACTGGTAATAAGTCCTAAACTTATAGATCAAGAGCGGACTCTAGCAAGCCATCATGATCACCCAGTATTTATGACTTATGTCTGATCTCGACACTTATCATACTTTCTAGAGATAGTACGGTAGATTTCAGGACATTCCCAACAATCTCCCACTTGTACTGGAATCCTACACAGGACATTCCCAACAATCTCCCGATTGTACTAGAATCCTACATTCCCTAATCCTTTTGTCTCAATATCTCGATCTGGCATAAGGCAAGATGCGTGTCATCCTTATATAGCCAGACCATGTTTATCGGAACAGATTTGATACTGACAATTCAAACGACTTGGGCAAGTCCGTTTGGGAATGGCCATTCTCTTACCAGCTATCAAATCTCCGATTGGCCTAGAGATATTACCTCCGTTAAACGGCAGGGACAAATCCCATCTTGTTCCATCACTATGAACTACACAATTCATAATACACCCAACCAAGGTCCGTATAGCTCCCAGTTACGAAACAGCGTTAGACAATGATCAAAGCGTATTACTCCATGTGCAGCCACATGCATGCGAACTCAGGTCTAAGGACTATACTCTATAGTCGTATATGAGAACCTCTTATGACACAGATATTAATATCTTGTAGAGTTCTCATCAGCGGGCCATGTCCGGTCATATGTTCCCCTACATATACCTATGTGTCGACTTTGATGCCGCGCATCTATGACCCCTCGAAACTTGGTCATAAGTCTCAACACAATCTAGTCTCTACAGGTTGTTGGTGTTCCAATTTCAACAACCTTCGACTATGGACACTATGATTTATGTCACTTCGTTAAATATGGGGTTTCAGGATCAAGTCTACTCATGTACTTCGATGACCCATATATAATGACATGAATCATTTTGGAACGATTATTTTATATCACAGTTAAAAATAATCCAGAAATAAAATTTCATTAACATTTAAAATGTTTACATGAACCAATCAAAATAACTAAAATAAAGCCCTCACAACTCCCACTCAAAAATAGATTACATAAGAATATCTCTAATTCCTACAGCAGCAGTATGCAACTCGTGCTTAGGTCTCGGGAGTGGCTTTGTCAACGGGTCAGCCACGTTCTCATCAGTGGGAACTCTGCTGACCATCACTTCACCTCTATTCACTATATCACGAATCAGGTGATACCTTCTCATAATGTGTTTGGATTTCTGATGATGTCTCGGTTCCTTGGCTTGAGCAATTGCACCATTGTTGTCACAATACAGTGCTAGAGGCTCAGTGGCATTTGGGAATACACCGAGTTCAATCAAGAAGTTCCTTATCCAAACTCCTTCCTTCGCAGCTTCCGAAGCAGCGATGTATTCAGCTTCAGTTGTGGAATCTGCCACGGTGCTCTGCTTGGAACTCTTCCAACTTACTGCACCGCCATTCAGACAGAAGATGTAACCAGACTGTGACCGGAAATCATCTTTATCTGTCTGAAAACTTGCATCCGTGAATCCACTGATTTCAAGCACTTCACTTCCTCCGTAAACCAAGAACTTATCCTTAGTATTTCTCAAATACTTCAGGATATTCTTTACGGCAATCCAGTGACTCTCACTTGGACTAGACTGGTACCTACTCGTCATGCTTAGTGCATAAGCAACATCAGGACGAGTACAGATCATGGCATACATGATAGATCCTATAGCCGAAGCATAAGGAATCCTACTCATGCGCTTAAGCTCATCAGGTGTCTTAGGACACTGATCCTTGCTTAGTGTAGCACCATGTATCATTGGCGTGAACCCTTTCTTGGATTTATCCATTCCGAATCGATGCAGGACTTTATCTATATAAGCATCTTGACAAAGTCCAATCAGCTTTTTAGATCTGTCTCTAAAGATTCGGATTCCAAGAACATACGCGGCTTCACCCATGTCCTTCATGGAAAAACAACTTCCCAGCCAGTCTTTAACAGACTTCAGCATTGGAATATCATTTCCAATAAGCAATATGTCATCGACATATAGGATAAGAAACGCCACTTTGCTCCCACTAGTTTTCTTATACACACATTGTTCCTCTTGGTTTCTGATGAAGTCAAAGTTCTTTATTGCTTCATCAAATCGAAGATTCCAACTCCTCGATGCTTGCTTCAATCCATAAATGGATTTGTGAAGCTTACATACTTTCCCAGCATTCTTAGGATCAATGTAACCGTCAGGTTGTGTCATATACACATCCTCCTCCAAGATTCCATTCAGGAAGGCGGTTTTCACATCCATCTACCAAATCTCATAATCATAATAAGCGGCAGTTGCTAGGAGAATCCGAATTGATTTCATCATGGCCACTGGTGAATAGGTTTCATCATAGTCTATACCATGAATTTGCTTGAAACCTTTTGCCACCAACCTGGCCTTGTAAATCTGGACATTTCCATCCATGTCAATCTTCTTCTTGAAGATCCATTTACACTCGATGGCTTTTGCCCCAGCAGGTAAATCAACCAGTGAAAACACTCGGTTAGTAGACATGGAGTCCATCTCGGATTCTGTGGCTTCACGCCACTTTAAGGAGTCAGGGCCCATCATGGCTTCTGCAAAGTTCGAGGGTTCATCACCGTCAATGATCAAAAGATCATGGCAATTAGTCACGAGGAATCCCTGATATCTATCGGGTTCGTGACGGATCCTTCCGGATCTTCGAACTTCAGGTACTGCAGGTTCAGGTTCTATTACAACTTCATCTAATTCATCCTGCTGTTCTTCCTCATTAGGTTGAACAGGTTCCTGTCCTTCTTGAATTTCATCAAGTTGTACCTTACTCCCACTATCTTTTCTAGAGAGAAACTCCCTTTCAAGAAAAGTACAATCCCGAGCAACAAATATTTTGTTCTCGGATCGCAGATAGAAGTAATAAGCCTTGGTATCCCTAGGATAACCAATGAAGTAGCATTTGTCAGATTTTGGTGTAAGCTTGTCTGAGATTAATCTTTTGACATAGGCTTCACAACCCCAAATTCTGAGAAAAGACATTGCTGGAGCTTTTCCAGTCCATATTTCATATGGTGTCTTTGCTACTGCCTTTGATGGCACTCTGTTCAGTGTGAACGTTGCGGTGAGCAAAGCATATCCCCAAAGGGATATAGGAAGGTCTGTGTGACTCATCATGGATCGGACCATATCTAACAATGTCCGATTCCTTCTCTCAGATACACCATTCCACTGAGGTGTTCCAGGAGGTGTGAGTTGGGAGATAATCCCACACTCACTCAGATGATCACGAAATTCCTGGCTCAAGTATTCTCCTCCTCGGTCCGACCGAAGAGCCTTAATACTTTTACCAAGCTGGTTCTGTACTTCATTCTGGAATTCTTTGAACTTTTCAAAGGTTTCCGACTTATGTTTCATCAAGTAGACATATCCATATCTACTGAAATCATCAGTGAATGTAATGAAGTACTGAAAGTTTCCCCTAGCATTTGTGGACATTGGGCCACACACGTCAGTATGTATCAGGCCCAATAGTTCACTGGCCCTTTCTGTGGGTTTATTGAAAGGGGCCCGTGTCATTTTGCCCATTAGGCAAGATTCGCATTGCTCACAAGACTCAAAGTCAAATGAGCCCAAGAGTCCATTTGAATGGAGCCTCTTGACGCGTTTCTCACTAATGTGCCCCAAACGACAATGCCAGAGAAACGTTTCATTTTCTTCGTTAGATTTGAACCGTTTTGTATTTATGTTATATACTGGAGCAGATTGATCCAGCATGTACAGCCCATTTATAAGAGGGGCACAGCCATAGAACATATCATTGAGATTAAAGGAACACAATTTATTCTTAATAGAAAAATCAAATCCTTGCAAATCCAACAATGAAACTGAAATGATATTTCTGCTTATAGCAGGTACAAAATAGCAATTCTCAAGTTCTAAAATCAATCCAGAAGGTAAAGACAACAAGTAAGTGCCAACGGCCAGTGCTGGAACCTTCGCTCCATTGCCAACCCGCAACTCTACTTGCCCTTGCTTCAACCTTCTACTGTTGCTGAGCGCCTGCATATTAGTACAAATATGAGCCCCACATCCAGTATCTAATACCCAAGTGGTATTATCAGAAGTAGTAGTATTTACTTCAATAACAAAAATACCTGAAGATTTAGTCTCCAAGGACTTCTTCTTCTTCAGACTTTCCTGGTATTTCTTACAGTCCCTGCGGTAATGCCCTGCCTCTTTGCAAAAGTGACA
The DNA here is from genome assembly GCA_030180135.1 of Orychophragmus violaceus. Classification (NCBI taxonomy): domain Eukaryota; kingdom Viridiplantae; phylum Streptophyta; class Magnoliopsida; order Brassicales; family Brassicaceae; genus Orychophragmus; species Orychophragmus violaceus. The sequence goes on from CM058239.1 coordinate 43,561,784, forward strand.
GATGTCAGAAGGCCCAGCTTTGGACACGGGCTTGGGCTTGGCCTTTTCATTGCTGACTACCTTGCCCTTTCCCTTGTCTGCAGCGGATTTCTTGAAACCCTTGCCCTTCTGAACCATGAGTACAGACGACTCCTTGGTCTTCTTCAGATTCGGTTCTGCAGTCTTGAGCATACCATGTAGCTCAGGCAACGTCTTTATCAACCCATGCATATTATAGTTCAAAATGAACTGGTCATATGCAGGAGTAAGAGACTGCAGAACGATATCACAAGCAAGCTCTTGGCTTATAGGACAGTCGAGCCTAGTCAAATGATCGAGATAACCCATCATTTTCAGAACATGTGGACTCACTGCTGCATCCTTAGCCATTTTACAAAGAGATTCTTAACAGTTTGGAATCTCTCTGTACGAGCCTGCTCCTGAAACAACGCTTTCAGATTTGCCATCAGCTCCATGGGACAAGTCAGGCCTTCCCACTGCATCTGCAGTTCGGGAGCCATTGTCGCCAACATCAGGCAAATCACGTCATTAGCATCTGAAGAATGTGTATCCCAAGCATTCTTCACAGCTTGTGCGGCATTATTCGCAGGTCTAGGAGAGAGAGCTCTTTCAAGGACATAAGCCTTCTTCTCCTGCCTGAGCACAAGTCTCAGGTTCCTGGACCAGTTCAGGAAGTTTGATCCGTTCAGTTTGTCCTTCTCAAGGGCAGACCGGATCGAGAAAGTGTTTTGTGTTGTTGTGCTTGACATAGCTGAAAATATGAGACAATAGAGATTTAGTTATTATGTTCATAAAAGAGCAATCTTAACAACTTATAAGAAAACTCGCATTGTATTCAAAATTTCTTTGTTTAACCTCATAAGAATACAATGATTCCGAGACCCATGTTCAGCTAAATCCAAAGTGGGCCACTGGCCATCACCCGGAATTAGCTTTACTTGGTAAGCATACACACAGCTAGTTATATCTCATATAACTCTCGGTTGTGAATTGGACCCGAGGCCCAAATTCACCAGATGTCTCAAGGCCCGGGACTCCCGATGGCCCAGTCAAGGAAACCAATCTCTTACAGCCAAATAATCACTAAAGTCTGGGACTCCCAATGAAATTAGTGACTATATACTACTTTACTTACGCGAAAACAGACACCTCACACTGTAAGCCATATCTGTAATCGAATAAGCGTTAAGTAGCTGACAAGATTGGAAAGACATCCAAGCTTGATATTGTTTTTGAGGATTTTTAAGTTTTATTTCCAAAAATAGAAGATTACTATTTTGGGAAACTTTCTAAATTTAGAAAATTTCTAATTTAATATTTTATTAAATATTTTGGGTTGGGTCACAAATTATAGGCCCAATTCTTGGCCCAAGACCATAGAATTCCAACTGGCCCAATAATTTGACATAACCGATTTGGTTTATTAATTCTGGTCCAAGACCAAATTAACTATCAAAACCATCGGTTATTTACTAAACCAGACCAGCTCTAAATTATTTGGTCCAACCAAATCAAACTTAGACCAGCCTTCGGTTTAGGTTAAAATTCAATTTTTTTTTTGAATTTCAATCCGGTTTAACCAGAAAATAAATAATACCAAGTATTAAATAATTTCCAGCAAACCGCGATTCGGGTTAACCGCTTGAACCACCAATTAAATTGGATCGGTTCAGTTAAATCCAAAACCGGGAAGAAACACCTAGTGTTTTAGCCAATTTGATTTAACTTGCGGTTTAAGGCTTTAAACACACGATTAACCGCCAATTAAATGTACTGGTTAAATCGATGTGGTTTTTGGGCAACGAACCGCGAAGCTCGGTTTAACCGATTGACTATTCGCGGGACGTAAAAATTTAATGGGCCAAACAATCGGATCCAAGATCCAACTCGGCCCATTAACGCAATTTGTGGCCCATGATCCATCCGAGGCCCATGATCCAACTTGCGATTGCTCATGATCGTAAACGATCGATCATCGCAACTTACGATCACGCTCGGCTCTCGGCATCATGGCACACGCATCGCTCGATCCCTTGCCAGCCTCACGATCGGATTGATCGATCTCGGCTTAGGGCAATCGATCGATCATCGCATGCATCACAAGCGATCGGCTTCACTCGGCATTAAGCTTACCGAGACCAAAAGCATGCGAGGCAAATTAGGGTTTTATATGATCGACACATATAACTTGCCGAGACCAAATATTTTAGCCGATTTAGGGTTTAATAATTGGCTCAATACATGCGATTATCATATATGATCACAATCGATTAGGGTTTAAAGATTTCTATAATCAATTTTCATTCAAAATAAATTCTAAACCATTAAACATTCATATGATCCAGATTTACAAGAAACCTAATGCCTAGGCTCTGATACCACTGATGGATTATAGTGTTTGTTCAAGGTTTAATTCCCATGTTTCAACCTAACACATAATCTTAACAGATCTAGGTTCTTGCAAAACGAATCATAAAACCAAACCTGTAACATTACCTATTGATTGCACAGCGGATTGATGGTAATGACAAGATCAGTCTAGAACAGATGAATCACCTATTCCTCCTTGAGTATCCACACTCTTACAAGCAAGGGATGGCTGCTAGACCAAAGAGATGGATGATCAGAGAGAGAGGTTAGAGAGAGAGATGGATCGCGGCCACTAGGAGAAAATCGCAAAAACCTTGGCCTTATGCTTAGGGTTTTCGATTTCTATATCTCTCATTAATGGGCCCAAGTCATTTGACTAATGGCTCATTAATCATTTGGGCCCAAGACACAAATCAGGCAAAAGCCTGCATTTTGTCTGGCCCAATTCTCTGATCCAATACAGTAAATGCCACTGCATCTTACCGTATTAATTCCATTTAACTTTCCCGTTAGCTATGGTGTGTGACCCTTCGGGATCATACAATACTGGTAATAAGTCCTAAACTTATAGATCAAGAGCGGACTCTAGCAAGCCATCATGATCACCCAGTATTTATGACTTACGTCTGATCTCGACACTTATCATACTTTCTAGAGATAGTAAGGTAGATTTCAGGACATTCCCAACATGATGGGCCGTCTACGGGATTAGTAATCCACTATCCCAAGGTAGCGGATTGAATGAGTAAAGGTAGCGGATTGAATGAGTAAAGGTTAAGGACATATTAAAAGAGTAATAAACCTAAATAACTGTTTGTGTGGTGTTGTGATTATTGATTGTGTGATTGTGTATCTCCTTCGGTGTTGAGCCGAGTAGACTGTTGATTGCTTGCTTGAGTGTTTATCTACTTCGGTGTCGGGCCGAGTAGACTGTACTGGTAGAGACTTACTCTGGTGCGGGACCGGGTGAGTCTGAGTAAGATCGGGTGATGTGGAGACTGGTGATAGGACTTGCGGGATAGCCTGGGATGGAGATGGTAGTTCTAATTGACCTTGTTGGTATCGCGTGATAGAGTCTCAGTGAGTCTGCTTGTTTACATTACTGTTATAGGACTCTATAGAGCGCGCTAGATCCCGCAAGTCTAGAGATGGCGTTCCGGTACTTCCGACCCGATTGGATCCTCGGGTAGTTACTTGATCGGACACGTGCCTTCGGGCAGTGGTGCTGGTTATGGTGTTAACCTACTGAGTGACGCCGGTAGGTGTGTGGTCCGGAGAATACGGGGTCGCGTCCTAGGGTCGGACTGCATGGAAACTCAGGTTGTCGGGGGTAACTTGAGTGACCGCGTATCAATGGACGGAGAACGGTGTCCTAGCCGTTGGACTTCGTGTTATCGTCTAGATCGTGGGAGGTTTTAGCTACCGTGGCGGCAGCTAAGTGTTCCCGTGGAAGTCACCGATTTCGCATAGTGGGCCCAGATGGTGTGGAGTTGTGTTGTACCGCGATAGATAGATCGAGTCTAATCAAGAACATGTGCCGCAGTGTTCTCGATTCCCTTCGTTGATGATTGTGTCGTTATTTGAATGCTTGTGTGTTGTGGAGCTCATCACGTCTTGGTAGCACGTGATCGGCTATTATACTTGATTGTTATTTTGGGGTTTGGGCAGGATTATTAGATTATTAGCAGCCTTTAGTTGGGATCCATCTCACTGGGTAATCTTAGATTACTCATTAGACTCTTTTGTGTTTTTCAGGTTTTGCGTAGCTCGGCGGACGCGTAGGACACTCGGAGTAGTCTCGGGTTGGCAATGGGTATCGGTTATTACGCATTTTGACTGTACTTTCGGTTTCGGATTTTGTTGGAACGTTCCGTTAAATGTTTTGTATTAGACCGTATATTGTTATGAATAAGATTTATATTTTTCAAGTAATAAAAACAGAATAATTCCCTGATATACGGTTTCGTCCGAACCGAACCCAACTCGTGGAAGCGGTACAGGTTGCAAAGCCTCGTATCGTGGAAACGAGGTAAACGTAGTCAAAGATAGTTCGGTTCGAGCCTTTGTCTCAAACCAGATTGTCTTTGGCTTTTGTATTGTGACAAACTCTTCTTGTATGACTGATCGGGTTCGATCGGTCATGTTCTTGTTTGATTGTTGGCCGGTCAGCTTGTCGGTCAGCGGAAAACGGGAAGGGGGTGTTACAAAAAGGTGGTATCAGAACATGGTTCGTCATGGGTTCAAAAATTTCGGTTTCTCAATGTTTTCAATGTTTTATCGAGTCAAAATGTGTCACCAATGCAACCATTAGGAATCCGAGTCGCGTCCGTCAAACCGTGAAATGGGTATGATAGAAAATTTATTAGGATTATGCTAATCATTTGGTGTTTTGTTGCAGTCACACAGCAGAGTTTTCCTAGGAGGATTGGTGTGTGTGTGTGGGTGCGACAACAAGATGTGCGGCATCAGCTTGGATGACCTTGAGTCCATTGGATCTACTGCAGCTAGTTCAAGTCCATACTTTCTGCTTGCGGAGTATTCCCATATTTTGCAGCCTATTCCGGAGTATGTGATTACCGGTGCCGAGCCCGTTACCGTTCCACCCATTCCATAGCCGCCTTATGATACGATTACATCCGGAGTACCACCGTTAGTAGCGCGCGCACCGCCGATATTCATCCCCGATGACATGGCGATCAAGTACATTCTCAGGATATAGGAGCTACCACCACCCTCTATTCGACCACCAGTCTGACGCATTGGACCCTTCGTTCCTTGCCTGCGGTGCCACGTGTCTTTCATTTCTATTCGGTGTCGGTTGTTTTGCCGAGCATATCCCCAAGTGCAGCATTGACGCAGACTCCGACTTGTCACATTTGTGACCGAGATGAACATTGTGCTCCTTTCCCATCATGATCGAGACCGCGTCACTCCGCCACCACCACCACACTCATTCCATCCTCTTGGCGCACCTGTTGGTTATGATCCACATGAGTTGTACCGCTCATGTTGGGGAAATTAGGAAATAGATTAGGCCCAGGTAAGTAAGGGCTCTAACTCGTTGTTTGATGTGTGTAGATCGGCTTGCGTTCGTCTCTGACAATTTGGTTGCGTGTAGTGGTGTTTCTTGTGGGACGAATTGTTAACCGCTAGTATGTAGACTCCGACGGACCTACGTATCTAAAACTCTATGTGGTGAATAGATGTTTTGTTTACGTAGTGGATGTGGAGTATTTCGGTTGTCGTTTTGAGTAGCGGAGTGGTTATATTGCATACTCATGATGGTTGTGAATGCAATAGAGTTACGATGTGAAAATAGATGATGGTCCGAGCGAACGAATTCCATCAGAACCCTGAGAGACAACTGCAATCGCCGATTTGCTTGATTGATTGTGTGCGATTGATTGCCTTGTTAGGTTGTTAGAATTGTGAATTGATGTGATTGCTCGCTAGGTTGCTAGCATTGTGTTTGTTTGATCGCTAAGGTGTTAGCCTGATTGATACATTGCATTTTTTTCTAGGTTGATAGATTCTAATGGCAGCATTTATTTGATGGATGGGATGGTAGCATGGCATTCGCATGATCGTTAGGTTGTTAAAATTTCCGTGTTGTATTGCGAACGATTGCTAGGTTGGTAGATGGTTAATCGAGATTCGTTGCTTTAATCATCTCGTACGGTTGTTAGTTGAGTGTTAAGCATCTTTCCATTGTTTGATTCACTGGGTTGCTAGAACGTGAATCTTGATTTTAATTAGAAAAATCGTTTGGTTTGCTCGGTTAGAATTGTTTTTGGTAAGAGAAGTTAGAGAACCTCTTAGATAGAAACAAGATCGTAATTGATAAAGCGGTTTTTATAGGAAGCTTATTTGAGATTGAGCAAATTTAAAAGATATAGATAATTAGCCACGTGTAGCCGTTGGATACGTGACTAAATACCAATATCTCTATAAGGTAGTGATATCGGGAAGTAAGATAGAAAGGTCTAACCGTTCCAGTGTTGTTGAGGTTGTTGATGTAGGACATGATGGACGATTTGACGAGGACACGAGACCGAACCCGAGAGACGAGATGTTATTTCAAGAAGCAGTTTGACCCGAGCCTGCAAGAAAGTTAGTGGGGATTCAGAAAAGAGTTTGGGTATCTGTAGCAGGAGAAATCAAGGACTGATGAGTTTAATGAGTTAACGAAGAGATTCAGAAACATTAAAGTCAGTGAAGGAGTCCGTTCAAGGATATCAGTGGGAAGAACAGTTTTGGAGTCAGTAAAACGTGGAGTTCGGTGATCTAGGAAGTTCGAGGCGTGTATGAGTATGGTGGAATAGATGGAAGGAAGAAAATCAATATGAGCATAATATTGGTCGAGAGCGATAGTCATTGGGAATAAGTTAAGCGACATGAATGGAGGGCGAGTCAGTGTCGCATGATCGGGGAAGTCGAATCAAAGTGGGGAAGTCAGAAAATCGGTTGAGGAGAACGTCAGATGGCGTAGATGGATTCAGGAGTCAGACTGGAGCAGAAGTTGAATAAAAAAAAAGCAGACAGGGAACCAGGAAGCGATCAGAAATTAAGTTTCAGCATGAGGAGTTCAAGCATCAGTATGTTGGGATTTTATACAAGACCGTATTTTCAGAAGACAGTAAGCACTGGAAGAGCGGGTTCACTTTGAGATCAGGATGTAAGCAGCGAAGCAGAGTTGGATTGGAATCAAAAACCCGAGTGAAACAGTTCAGTCAAGATCATTAGTATTAAGAATCAGGACTGGAGTTAGTGAAGCAATCAGACGGAGAACCAAGAAGTAATCGTGAGTCAAGTTCTCAGCATAGAAAGTTCAAGACGTCGGTATTTTGGGTTTTTGTGTGAGACGGTGTTCCAAAAGTCAGTAAGCATCGAAAGTATAGTCCAGTTGATTCAGCGTTCGGTGCTAGAAGCAGTCAGATCAGGAGTAGCAACTTACGGGGTTCAGTTCCGATTCGAAGTTTGTTAGTAACGGAGAATTTGGGGACCGAATTCCTGTAAGTGGGGAAGAATGTAATACTCTGTATCAAGAATTGGTCAACGGGCAGTCAAGAAGTCAGCAACGGGTATTTTCGTAATTTCCAGAAGATAAGGGGCATTTTGGTAATTTTATAAAATTGTGAGCCGAAAGCTAAGACGGGCCAAATTTTATTCTTTTTTAATAAATAAAACATTTAGAAGACCAAGAATGATGGAAACAGACTATAGATGAGTTTTTCGGATTATCGGGAAAGGAAACCGATAAAACCAAAACAACTTGTAAAATCCATACCGGAGCTACGAGCGTCCGTTTGAGCTGATTCAAATTTATAAATTCATATAAGAGCATCTGGAATCTTAAAAGGAGGCTTGGTGGATTCATAGAAGCAGCTAAAGAGTTTTTAAAATATTAAACGTAAAACCAGTTTTTCCGAGAAACCGATACAATGTTCGGGCAAGCGAGAGGACCCTCTAAAGTCCACCAAAAGTTATGAAACTTTTATCACAAATCCATTAGAAGATTTAGAAGCTATGGTTAAAATTATTCATCAATATTTTATGTCTAGATCAAGTTATAAATTTTAAATCATTAATGGGTTTAATGACTAAAACTTCAAAATAAATTCAAGGGAGCATGGGCTTGGTTTAGGTTGATCAGAGATGTTATCTGAAGTCATTATGGACCTGATTCAAGACCATTAATGGGATTTTGCCATGAAAATTATGCAAGAAGAAAGAAGAGGTCTTGAGAGATTTTGGTTCATGAAGCTACAATAAGTTTTTGGCCTAAACCAAAGGGCTTCTACATGGGCTTTGCGTAGGTGAAATGGATACCAAAATGAGTTATTTGTGGCCCTTCATGGGATAGGTGGCGTGGCAGAAGAATAAGGGAGAAGAGTAGATGGACACATGGCTACATCTAAGCACTTAGAGTTTGCTATATAAAGAGACCCTCACCCTCTCATTTTCACTCACACCAACAAAAACACAACATATAAGAGAGAAAGAAGAGAAGGAGATGAAGAAAGGCGTGGAAGAATAAGGAGGAGGAAGAGGGAGCCGGAGGAAGAGAAGAAAGAGAAGAAGCCGGAGGAGGAAGAAGAGAGAGAGAGGTGTGAAGGAGAGAGAGAAGATGAAGATTGAAGAAGAAGAGAGAGAGAGAGATGGAGGAGAAGATGAAGTGTGAGACAAGAAGAAGAAAAATATGGAGGATAACCGGAAGAGAAAGAGAGAGAACCGGAGGGAAGAGAGAGAGAACCGTAGGAGAGAAAATGAGGAGAGAGAAGATGGTCCGGAGGCTCGATCAGAATCATTAGGGTCAACGGTACGGTCAAGTGCAGGTCAAGGTCGGGTCAAAGCAACGGAGGTTCGGGGAAGGTTCGGGATAGCGTCGGGTTTGTGTCGGGTCTCGTTGTTCCGCTAGTCCATCAATCCGTCCGTCCGTCGTCATATTAAGCACTGTGAGTCGGCTCAATTGTGTGTTGCATTTAGTTAAGATCATATAGATCCGTAATTGATAAACCGTATTTCAGGTTGCATACTCGATTGATTGAATTAGTTAGAACGGCTAGGTTGATTTAATAAATCGGTTAATCAATGAAATGGTTAGGGTAAGGGATGGATGCTAGTTTGCATATATCCGTAATCGTTGATAGTTCGTTGATTGCTTGATTGGGTGTTTCATTAATTGATTGATAGTTCGTTGATTACTTGATTGGGTGATGTATACATATAGAACGGCATGTTAGGGCGTATATGAAGGATGTTTTGATTAATCCTGATTCAATTCTCAGATTCAGATTATCCTAAACATGCTGATCTAGGTTCTTCTGATTAGAAACAATGATAGATCTCACCTTATACCTGTTTATGCAGCGGAAAGAGAAGGTATATCAGAGATCAGAGAGCCACCGAGTGATAACTCCTCCAGAGGTTCACACACGCACACCAAGCAGGAAGAGAGGCTGCTAGACCAAGGAAGAGGAGGCGCAGACAGAGAGAGAGTTGGCGCAGGGAGGCTAGGGTTAGGGAGAAAGAGATTTGGGTTTTAGTTTATAAAACCCTTCTCTTTCCCTTTTGGGCTTTTGGGCCCAAATACCAATCTGATTAAATCCCTTGGATTTAATCAGACCCATTAATCTCTCTCTCTTAGTACGACAAATGCCTGGCACTTTTACCGTACTTCTGCTAAGCCATTCCTACACATTTTCCTGTTAGCTTAGGCGTGTGACCCATATGGGATCATATAATAAAGGCAATAAGTCCAAGACTTATAGATCATGAGCGGACTCTAGCAAGCCATCATGACCCCCAGTATTATATGACTTATGTCTGATCATTGACATACTCTTACTTTCTAGAGACAGTACCGAGATTACTGGACATAATTCCAACAATCTCCCACTTGTACTAGAATCTCTGTATTCATAATCCTTTTGTCTCAATATCTCGATTAGTCATAAGGCAAGATTAGTGTCATCCTTATAAAGCCTAATCTTGTTCATCGGACTCTGATTTGATACTGACAATCCAAACGACTCGGGAAAGTCCGTTTGAGCATGGCCATGCATTTTCCAGTATTCAAATCTCCAATTGGCCTAGAGATATTCACTCCATTTATATTGGAGGGACAAATCCCGTCTTGTTCCATCACTGCAAACTACTCATTTCGTAATACACCCAAACAAGGTCCTTATAACTATCGCATAACGACAGCGTTAGACAATGATCAAAGTGCATCAGTTCATGTGCAGTCACATGCATGCGAACTCAGGTCTAAGGACTATACTCTATAGTCGTAGTAAGAATCTCTTATGACACAGATATAAATATCCTGAAGAGTTCTTATAATCGGGTCTTGTCCGGTCGTATGTACCCTACATACACCTATGTACTGACTTTGATGCCGCGCATCTATGACACACTGAGACTTTGTCATAAGTCACATACCAATCTAGTCTCACGCGGTTGTTGGTGTTCCAATTTCAACAACCTTCGACTAGGGACATGATGATATAAGCCATCTATCAAATATAGGGTCTCATGATCAAGCTAAATGACTTTGATAACTCAAGATAAAGTCACTTACTTCGATGACCTATAAAATGGTTCATATCACTTTGGAACGATTATTTCATCACAGTTAAAATAATCTTGAAATAATAATTTCAATAAACATCATAAAATGTTTTACAAGAACATATCAATAACTAAATAAAGCCCTTCATTAACTCCCACTGAAATTGAGACTACATCTTAATTTCACTTATCCTACAGCTACAGTCCGCGACTCGTGCTTAGGCCTAAGGAGTGGCTTCGTTAATAGATTAGCAACGTTCTCATTCATTGAAACTTGCTGATCTACTTAACATCTCTGTCATTTATCTCACGGAATAGGTTATACCTACCCTTAAGGTTTTTGGACCTCTGATGTGCAGCTAGTCTCATCTATGCTGGGAATCACATCAAGTTCAGTGACGAACTCTTCTTTCCAAACAACCTCTTTCGCCGCTTTCCAAGCTGCGAAATGTTCAGCTTAAGTCATGGAGTCAGCAACAGTGCCTTGCACCGCCAGACAGACACAAGATATAGCCGGACTGTGACCGGAAATCATCTTTGTCTGTTGGAAACTTGCCTTTCAGACTCTACTGACTTGTAGCACCTCACTTTCTCCGTAAATAAAGAACTTATCCTTAGTATTCCTCAAATACTTTAGGACATTCTTTACGGCAATCCAGTGATTCTTTGCTGGATTTGACTGGTCTTTACTTGTCTTGCTTAACATTAAAGCAACATCAAACAAGTACGTTTCATGGCATACATGATAGATCCAATTGCCGACGCATATGGAATCTTATCCATGCATTTAAGCTCAGCAGTTATCGTAGGACACTGTGTCTTGCTTAACGTAATGCCATGTGACATTGGCATAAAACCCTTCTTGGAATGCTGAAAACGTGTAGGACTTTGTCGGGATAAGAATCCTGACTTTGTCCTACCATCTCTTTCGGATCTCTATCTATAGATCCAAAATCCAAGAACATACGTGGCTTTACCCATGTCAATCATTAGAACCAACTCCCAAGCCAGTCCTTTACCGACTGAAGCATTGGGACGCTATATCCGAGAATCAGTATGTCATCGACATACATTATGAGAAATGCAATATTGCTCCCACTTATCTATTAGTAAACGCACAGTTCCATTTCGTTCCTGTTCAAGTCAAAACCTTGACTACTTCAACAGAACGAAGATTCCAACTCCGATATGTTTGCTTCCATCCATGAATGGATCGATGAAGCTAACTTACATAAAATGTAATTTTTCGGAGAGTCCGGGCTCACTATCGCTTCTTTGAATGTCGCAGATTCGTCGCTTTCAATGATCATCAGATCATGCGAACTTTCAATGATCATCAGGTTCAACTAATGACGAGAAATCACTCTCGGATTAGTAACTGATTCATTTATATCTGCGAACTTCAGGCTCTACAGGTGTAGATTCTACAGAAATCTGTAAATCCATCCGTTGCTCTCCCTCAACAGGTTGAGCAGCCTCCTGTATCTCTCGAATTTCTTCGAGTTATACTTTTACTCCCACTGTTCTTCTTGAAAATAACTTCCCTTCTTAGAAAACAGAATGGACGTAAAAGTAACAAGCCTTGGTTTCCCTAGGAAAACCAGCGAAGTAGCACAACTACAAATACTCAGTAAAGACGAATTTGGATCGATTCCAATCCACATTTACGTGGTGTCTTTCAACTGATATTGGTGGAACTTTTCAGCGTAAACTTAGATATTTCTAGAGCGTTATTCTTAAATAATATCATGGAAGATTCGTGTGACTCATCTTTAATCATTTCTAATAAGATCTGATTCTTTCTCACAGAAACACCTTCAGGTTTTCAGGAGAAATGAGCTGTGAAACGATTTCACACTCATTCAGATGATCACACAATCAATGACTTAAGTATTCTCACTCGTGATCTGATCCAGAGTCTTAATACTTCTGTCATTCAGATCCTATACTTCATTCTGGAACTCTTTCGACCATGTCAAAGAATTCCGACTTGTGTCTCATCAAATGAACACAGTCACACTCACTGAAGTAATCAGCAGAGACAATGAAGTACAAGAAATTTTCTCTGGCATTACTGCTCATTGGGCCACATACATGAGTATGTTCCAGGTCCAATAAGCCTTTGGGCCTTTCTCTAGCTCGGCTAAGATAGGCCCTTTACCTTTTGGTCCAGTAAACAGAATTCAAGTCTCATAAGATATCTTATCAAATGAGCCCAACAGTCCATAACTATGGGATTTCTGAATCCGACTTACTCTATGTGACCAAGACTTTTATGCCAAGAAAAATCAGGTTTAATTCATCAGATTTAAACCAATTCGGTATTTATGTTACATTGAGGCACTCTTTGGTTTAAGATATAAAACCCATTCCATGAATAGGGTGCTACAATTAATATTTCATTAAGATCAAAAGAACAAAACTTGTCTTTTATCAAAATGAAAACATTCAAATTCTTACAAGAAAATGAAAGACAACTCTGCTTAAAGCAGGTACATTGTAGCAATTACTTAATAAAACCAAGCCTCAAAGGCATCTACAAGTGAAAACCCTACGGCTGAGGCAGCATCCATAGCTCCTTCCAGACATGTAGTTCAACTTGCCCTTCCTTCAACGTTCTACTGTTGCTTAGGCTCTGCATATTATCACAAATATCAGTGCCACAACCAGTATCCAATACCTTTAAGGTAGAACTTGAAGTAATAACATGAATACCTGAGGAAGTAGTCGCATACATCAACTTCAACTCCTCATCATCTTCCATGAATTTAATGCAATTTCTCTTCCAATGCCCAGTCTCTTTACAGTAGCAGCACTTACCAACGTAAGAGGTATCTGACTCGGGCTCAGAAGACACACGCTTGCCATGATTCAAAATCTGGACAACTTTGTCTTCACCCTTGTCAGCATTAGGTTTAGTAAACCTACCCTTCTCATTCATGAGATTGTACAGGGTACTCTTCACGTTTGGCTCAACTGTCTTGAGCATATCATGCAGTTCAGTCAGCGTCTTCGTTAAGCCATTCTTGATATAGTTCCTTCTGAACTTATCATAGCTTGACGGCAGTGACTGCAGAATGATCTCAGTTGCCAATTCTTGGCTAACTGGATAATCCAGTTTCCTCAGGTTATCAATGTAACCCATCATTTTACTGACATGAGGACTCACTGGATGATCATTTGGTAGCTTGCAGCTAGTGAGAGACTTAACCAACCGGTATCTCTCCACTCTTATCTGCTCCTGAAATTTCAATTTCAGGCTGCTGATCATCTCTATTGGCGACTCCATGTTCTCATATTGCTTCCGCAAGTCTGAGTCCATGGTAGCCAATATCAGACCACGCACATCTACCGCATCATTATAATGCTTATTCCAAGCATCATATACTGCATGAGAAGCATTGGACCCGATCCTCACGGGGAGAGCTCTCTCAAGAACATAGTCCTTTCTCTCCTGCCTGAGGACAAGCCTCAGGTTCCGCGACCTAGTCAAGAAATTTGATCCGTTCAGCTTGTCCATCTCAAGGACAGACCGGATCGAGAAAGTGTTTTGATTGTTTGTGCTAGTCATAACTGAAATTTAAGATAAAAGAATTTTAGTTAATATGTTCAATATGATTAATCTCGCATTATACTTAATATGATTAATCACGCATTATATTCAATAACATAAGTTACCCTCAATAGAATATAATGATTCCAAGATCCACATATAACTAAGATCAAAGTGGGCCACTGGCCATCACCCAACCTTAGCTTATATCGGTAAGCCCTATGTCGGCTAATTATATCCGTGATATAACTCTTGGTTGTGAATCTGGGCCCGAGGCCCAATCCACTCTGATGTCTCAAGGCCCGGGACTCCCGATGGCCCAGTCAAGAAAACCAGACTATACAGTCATGTAATCATTAATGTCTGGGACTCCCAATGACATTTATGAATCACAAACCGTCTTATCCACGCAAAAATAGACATCCTCACACTGTAAGGCCATGAATACAATTGAATGGGCTTCGACAGCTGACATAGCCTGGACAAGACATCCAACGCTTGATATTATTTGAGGTTCGTAGGTTTATTAAAATTTCATTCCCAAAATAGAAGATTACTATTTCGGGAAACTTTCTATTTTTGGAAACCTACTATTTTTGGAAACTTTCTAAAATTGGAAACTTTCTAAAACCGGAAACTTTCTAACTTTAGAAATTTCTTAAAATCCAAAACCCGCAAATCTAGAAACTTCTATTTTAAGAAACTTTCTAATTTCAAAATTTCGGAAACTTTAATTTAAAATCGACTTTATAATTTTATAAAATAAATTTTAAATTAATCTGAAGAAAAGACTCAAATAATTGGCCCAATTGTTTTAACTTCTTGGCCCGAGGCCCAAGAATTGGTCCATGTCCAAGACATGACCCAATTGTCCAATTAAATGACATAACCGGTCTGGTTCATTAAAATTGGTCTAACCAAATTTTAATTACTACGATGACCACAATTGTCAACCGGTTATTTACTAAACCGGATTTTCTCAATTTATTTGGTCCAACCAAATCAAATTAGAAAATCCTGGTTTAGGCACAAAATCCATTAATTCTTTCGACATTGGATTTCTTGTCCCGGTTTAACCAGACTTAATAAAATTATTAAATCTGTTTATTAAACCAGGACGAATAATTTTAATCAAAATTCTAAACCGAGCCTTAAACCGAACCGAACCGAATTGGTCACAAACCGATTACGGTTGTGACCTAGCTCCACGATCACCATGCCCAGCCGTAAGCCGCACGCAAAAACGATCCGAGATCGAGACGGCAGCGGACGGGACGATCGGGACCATGCTCGGGACGCGGACGGGTTGCTCGGGTCAGGCGGGAGAGCCGTGATCGTTCCACGCCAAGCTTCAGCGATCGGGACGATCGTGCAAGCTGCAGGAAGCGATCGGGACGCGACAGCATGCTGGACTCGCCGGGATGATGCAGGAAGCGATCGCGATCGCATTGATCCGATCCGCTCGATCGTCCCGTCCGGCTGCCGCTCTCACGCTTGCGATCGGTTGATCATGCGATCGATCTTATGATTGATCCATGCATCCAAACCATCGGCTGATCACAAAACAAGTCATATAGCTTGTTTGCGATTTGATTAGTGTGTTTAGGGTTCAATTCTTGTTTCTTAAGTGATTTATCTTATCAGTAGTTGATTCAAAAACACTTCTAAACAGATTAAACAACCTAAACATGAATCTAAACAAGAAAAACCAGAACCAATAGCTCTGATACCACTGAAGGATGTTTTGATTAATCCTGATTCAATTCTCAGATTCAGATTATCCTAAACATGCTGATCTAGGTTCTTCTGATTAGAAACAATGATAGATCTCACCTTATACCTGTTTATGCAGCGGAAAGAGAAGGTATATCAGAGATCAGAGAGCCACCGAGTGATAACTCCTCCAGAGGTTCACACACGCACACCAAGCAGGAAGAGAGGCTGCTAGACCAAGGAAGAGGAGGCGCAGACAGAGAGAGAGTTGGCGCAGGGAGGCTAGGGTTAGGGAGAAAGAGATTTGGGTTTTAGTTTATAAAACCCTTCTCTTTCCCTTTTGGGCTTTTGGGCCCAAATACCAATCTGATTAAATCCCTTGGATTTAATCAGACCCATTAATCTCTCTCTTAGTACGACAAATGCCTGGCACTTTTACCGTACTTCTGCTAAGCCATTCCTACACATTTTCCTGTTAGCTTAGGCGTGTGACCCATATGGGATCATATAATAAAGGCAATAAGTCCAAGACTTATAGATCATGAGCGGACTCTAGCAAGCCATCATGACCCCCAGTATTATATGACTTATGTCTGATCATTGACATACTCTTACTTTCTAGAGACAGTACCGAGATTACTGGACATAATTCCAACAGTATATGCATATATAAGCCTTTAAGAACGTATTTAAAGGAATCTATATACAGGAAAGTATAAGTTGATTAAAATACGGTTAAAAGAGATAACGCACTTAGAATATAATAATCGGGTGGTTTAATTAGTTAGGTTAAGGGTAATGAATGAAAGTTAATGAGTAAAGAGATGTCCGGGAGTTAGTAATCTTACTAACTCTAAACCGACAGATCGAGGACGTATTAAAAGATACTTAGGAAGGGATAAGTAAAAGAAGTGGTGTGATTGATGGGCCGTCTACGGGATTAGTAATCCACTATCCCAAGGTAGCGGATTGAATGAGTAAAGGTTAAGGACATATTAAAAGAGTAATAAACCTAAATAACTGTTTGTGTGGTGTTGTGATTATTGATTGTGTGATTGTGTATCTACTTCGGTGTTGAGCCGAGTAGACTGTTGATTGCTTGCTTGAGTGTTTATCTACTTCGGTGTCGGGCCGAGTAGACTGTACTGGTAGAGATTTACTCTGGTGCGGGACCGGGTGAGTCTGAGTAAGATCGGTTGATGTGGAGACTGGTGATAGGACTTGCGGGATAGCCTGGGGATGGAGATGGTAGTTCTAATTGACCTTGTTGGTATCGCGTGATAGAGTCCCAGTGAGTCTGCTTGTTTACATTACTGTTATATGACTCTATAGAGCGCGCTAGATACCGCAAGTCTAGAGATGGCATTCAGGTACTTCCGACCCGATTGGATCCTCAGGTAGTTACCTGATCGGAAACGTGCCTTCGGGCAGTGGTGCTGGTTATGGTGTTAACCTACTGAGTGACGCCGGTAGGTGTGTGGTCCGGAGAATACGGGGTCGCGTCCTAGGGTCGGACTGCATGAAAACTCAGGTTATCGGGGGTAACTTGAGTGACCGCGTATCGATGGACGGAGAACGGTGTCCTAGCCGTTGGACTTCGTGTTATCGTCTAGGAGTCGTGGGAGGTTTTAGCTACCGTGGCGGCAGCTAAGTGTTCCCGTGGAAGTCAGCAAGTTCGCATAGTGGGCCCAGATGGTGTGGATTTGTGTTGTACCGCGATAGATAGATCGAGTCTAATCAAGAACATGTGCCACAGTGTTATCGATTCCCTTCGTTGATGATTGTGTCGTTATTTGAATGCTTGTGTGTTGTGGAGCTCATCACGTCTTGGTAGCACGTGATCGGCTATTATACTTGATTGTTATTTTGGGGTTTGGGCAGGATTATTAGATTATTATCAGCCTTTAGTTGGGAGCCGTCTCACTGGGTAATCTTAGATTACTCATTAGACTCTTTTCTGTTTTTCAGGTTTGGCGTAGCTCGGCGGACGCGTAGGACACTCGGAGTAGTCTCGGGTTGGCAATGGGTATCGGTTATTACGCATTTTGACTGTACTTTCGGTTTCGGATTTTGTTGGAACGTTCCGCTAAATGTTTTGTATAAGACCGTATATTGTTATGAATAAGATTTATATTTTTCAAGTAATAAAAACGGAATAATTCCCTGATATACACTTTCGTCCGAACCGAACCCAACTCATGGAAGCGGTACAGGTTGCAAAGCCTCGTATCGTGGAAACGAGGTAGACGGAGTCAAAGATAGTTTGGTTCGAGCCTTTGTCTCAAACCAGATTGTCTCTGGCTTTCGTATTGTGACAAACTCTTCTCGTATGATTGCTCGGGTTCTATCGGTCATGTTCTTGTTTGATTGTTGGCCGGTCAGCTCGTCTGTCAGCGGGAAGGGGGCGTTACACTTGACATCGTGGTTTCTCGTGGCTATTATCTACGAATATCGTTGTGGATACGTAGTGGCTATGGGGCTGCGGATAGCCACGAAAAGACAATATCCACGAGCCCATAGGCGCAGATTTTGTTCGTGACTGTTCGTAGTTATTGCTCGAATAGCTATGCCTTTTAGCCGATAGCCGCAAAAAAATCTGCGACTATATCGGCATTTTCTTGTAGTGTTCTCTCGATTACTCTCGTAAAACTATCCTAGTTCTTCTCATTATTGACACTCGACAAAAATGGTGTCTACAAGGCGGTCGTCAACGAGAGCAAATTCTAAAGACGATGGAAAGGAGGAGAAGAAGAAGATGGAGAATCCGAATCCGAAGATAAGGAAAGAGTTGTCGGCGACTCTTTCAAAAGAAGATAATGCATCGATAAAGGCTAAGATTGCGACTATTGTAGTAGAAGAAGAAGTTGAGTCCTCGCCGGTGAGTTCATCAGCGGTTCCGACTGTTGATCCTGAGGATGGAGTTAATAACGTAGAATCAAAGCGGCCCGACAAATCCAGAACCAGAGAAGAAGAGGAAGTGGAGGGGGAGAAGTCCGATGAGTTTGAGGCGGCGGAGTCCAATGAAGAACAAGAAGAGGAGAAGTCTGATGCGGCGGATTCAGATGAAGAACAAGAAGAGGAGGAGTAAAAGGATCCCGAGGAGAAGTCTGATGACGATGAGGAGGCGGAGTCCGATGTAGAGAAAGATGAAGGACAAACCATAGATAAAGAGAAGGATGATGGCAAGACCGATGTTGCTGAATCCGATGCTGTTGAATCCTCAGTTAAGGAAAGTGGAGAAGAAAACTTGCAAGCAACAACTGGAGATGGAGGAGACGTAACAGAGGAGGAGGAAACCGAGAGCGACGGCCATCCAATGGTAAGTAGAGAAAACTATGTTGAATTTATTTGTAAAACTGGTAAAACTTGGTAAAATAATGGTGAATTTATTTGTAAACTGGTAAAAATTGGTAAAATTATGTTTAATTGATAAGTAATATTAGAAAAACTAGGTAGATGTATGATATATTAATAAGTAATATTTGTAGAACTAAGAGCACCCCCATCCGTGAGACAGGGGTGGGTCTCTTAATTTTAATATTTTATTATTATTATTTTTTTTTTACAGATGCAAAAAAAAAAAAAAAAAAAAAAATTAAAAAAGGTAACGAATCAAAAGACGACACGTGTCAAGGACGCCTTAAGAGACGTCTCTTAAATAGGAATTTTAGGCTACGGTTTCTAAAAAAAAAAGTGGGCCCCACATGGGACCCACATTATTTTAATATTTTAATTTTTAAGAGACCCCTTAAGAGACCATTGATGTAGGTGCTCTAAGGAAAACTAATGTGATTTTATTGGTAATATTGACATAACTTTGTAAAATTGTATGTTGTAGAAGGGTTTCTCGGTATAAACGACAGCTTTACGACCTCTAAGAATGTATTTTCCGCCTACAATGTATAGTAAGAGTGTCAAAATATCCACGAGATGTTACATCGAGAACGTTTTGAAAACATTTGATGAAGTGAAGCTCACTAAGAAGGAGAAGTTTTTGTTTGAGAATCATCCACATTTCTCGCACTTGTTTTACATGCTAAGGGTTGGAAATCACAAGGTTCAACCCATGTAGATGATCCTTCTTTGTAGGGCAGAAATCCAAAATAAATGCCAAGGGTCGGAAATCACAAGGGTCAACCCATGTGGATGATCCTTCTTCATAGGGCAGAAATCCAAAATAAAGGAATCTTGGTTTGTTGTAAATGGCATTCCCATCCGATATGGTTTAAGAGAGCACGCATTGATATCATGACTCGACTGCCAGAACTACCACTGAACTGGCGGAGACTAGGCAATATGGTCTTTGTGAACAACCATTATAATGGCGTGGTGAGTGGTAACTGGCCGTTTCCAGGTTTATGTATTTCTTTGGAGGTAAGTAAATTGTTTTACTCATTGTTTAATATTTCTTAGCTTTCTAACTGTAATTTTATGTGTGTTGTGTAGCTTTTAGCAGTCGAGGCCATTCCGCAATTGAGAGACAGCTTCCGCGAAGCTTCTTCAGACGATCTTGATGATTTTATTAGGATGTGCAAATACAATTGGCAGAAAGACGACATGAAAGGGTTTCCTCTTGATATGGTGTATGAAAAAACTAGGTGTAACCACGGATAGTCATATCTATGCATATTATTTATTTTGGGTTGTTTTGTTTTTAATCTCTAGATTATTTTAAGTTGTTATGTTTTTGATCTCTATATTGTTTAAACTCACAGGACATTGATAGTTTGTTGGTACCTAAGGAAGAAGAGAAGTCTATGTTGGATGACATCCTGGAAAAAGATGACGACGTGGATGTGCACGATCTTGTTGTTGAATGCTGGATAAACCATCTTAACCAAGGGTTAACCATTCAATTTGAAGAGATGTGCGCGAAAGGTTTGAAAGGCTGAGCAGCTAAGAAGGCGGTGAATGCGGTGACTAAGGAGGGAATAGCCGGAAATGAAGGACAGGCCCCTGAAAACACATCTATCACTGAATTGGTAAATGTGGTAAAGACCATGACAGAGCAGGTGAAGGTGCTTGAGGATAAGGTAGACGGGTTAGAGAAAATGATGTTGTCACTAGGAGATTTTGTGAAGGATCAGACCAAATCGGGGGTACAACTGTTGGAGCAAAAGCTGTAGCCAAGTAACTATTTTGGGGATGGGAACATTGTTTTTTGGCATTTTGCTATTTATCGTGGATTGTCCTAGTATTTTGTTATCTTTGACTTAACTTGGTTTTTTAATTGTCACTATAGAAAGGAAACATTATGACAAAACGAGAGAACATAATAAGTCTTAAACAACAAACAAAATCAAGCCATACATAATTTTTTTTAAACCGAACTTGTTAAACATTGTTAGTAAGCCCAACAACAGCCCAACTCCTTAAGCTTGACAATCTCTTCAGCATTGCTTTGAATCTCCTTACGCATTTCTTGAATCATCCCACACTGTTCATCGAATCATCCCACACTGTTCATCAACCTGCTTCATTAACTTCTCAATCTCTTATTCAACACCGAAAATCCATGGTTGACGAAAGTGGAGGCCATCATTCTACAAATAAAAGCATATTATCATATAGTTTGACATAGTATTACCAATTCTACTACCCAAAAATGTCATATAGTTTCATCTAGTATTACCAGT